>JADLZK010011510.1:0-207445 GCA_015847255.1 Hyparrhenia diplandra | reverse complement strand
TTGAAATTCAATGAAAAGGCAACCCACACTAGCCGTACAGCCACAACAGCATTGACCACCCTTGTGCTTATGTGTCAACGGCAACTCGACCGCGTTCAACCGCATCGCAGACCCTCGTTCTTCCCCAACTATCGTTAGGCTCCTCCCATCCACCCCGCCCTCCCCGCGGAACACGCCTCCCTCCCTCCCTCTCCCTCCATGCAGATCAATGCGTCCTTCCACCCCACCCGCGCTCCTCGCCCTCCCTCTCGTCGTCCTCGCCCCCTAGACTGGCGTGGGTGAAGATCCATCCGGACTCCGATTGATTCCTTCTTTTTACTGGTAAGCATGCATGCAAGACGGGGGCTTGCGTCGGTTGGATTGTGCATTTCGTTCTGAGCCCTCAATTCCAAATCTCCCATCCTGCCTGGAACGGATTATTTATGCGCTTCGTTGCTGAGTACTAATCGTGTTTGCATTTAGTTTGTTTTTTTTTTTTTTTCCATATATATGCAGCACCATTAATTAATCTGTTTGGAAATGTCAAAACCATTTTTCTTCTGTAATGTTTCAGAAAAAGAAGAAGAAGATTTGGCCAAGATTGGGAGGTTAAGAGATCTATCTGCGCATGAGTTGGTATCCTATAAGAACGTATTGGTTGTTGTCGATCAATCTGGAAATTTCTTATGTTTATGATCACCGTACAATTTTTCTCCGATATCAATGGTTTGCAACGTTTTCATGCTGATTTGTTCTGAATCTGTTCTCGGTGATGCTAAGGTCCCAACGTTAGCCTGCATGTGCAGTTGCAGGTGATTAAGATTCACTACCTGAAAATAGGATGTTGACATGTTACAGTTTAGATGACAGATGATAATGTGAGTTTCTAAATGCCATCCCTTTTATTCTATTTTGTCTGAGCATGTCATTGAGCCCCCTAGTCAATTGGAAATACTAACACGTAAATTTTTCCATATGCCCCAAAAGGCCCTTATAACTCTCAAAAAAGGGCAGTAAACTTATCAAGTATAGTCGGAAGGAAGACCCAAGATTCGTGAGTTCAGACTTTCTAGTGTAAGTTCTTATGCCAATTTTAACTTCTTGTTAAGTGCCTTGTTATTATGGTACAGAAATAACATTCCTTTGATGATTTCTCGTTACAGGATGAAACAGCATTAGTTTGGCATTCCCATAGCAAAGTGAAGCAACTTGTACTGTCTTCTGTCTCTAGAATCATTCCTGGACAGAGAACTGTAAGTCGAAGCACAACTTTCCAAGATGGTTACTGTGCTGCTGTACAAATAATTTGGTGTCAAATAATTTATTCAGACATGGAGTCCAGGACATTTCAAATTGATTTGCATGAATTCATCTTCTTTTTCGTGCTAGGCTGTATTTAGGAGGTTTTTACGCCCTGAGAAGGACTACCTATCATTTTCTCTGATATACAAGAACGGCCAACGTTCCCTTGACTTGGTAAAGTAGATAGGATTTACAAACTTTCACTAAACCAGTGGCTGAAGTTTTGTGTTTAGATCTATCTTTTAGTACAATTCGTGGAAGACCTTAATTACATGAGATTCTATCTGATCTACAGGTTTGCAAGGATCAAGCAGAAGTTGAGGTTTGGTTTTCAACACTTGAGACACTTATTACGTCAGGCCGTAAAAAGTTATTCAGCTGATGGTCCAAGTGATAGGTTATCAGTCTCTGATGTGAGTTGATGTTCCTAATTGACCTAATAGTTTACCACATTGTTTACTTTACAGTTAAATAGTAATACTCGTATTTTCTATGTGTGAGGTTTGCTTTCTGTATTTGACATTGGTTCAAATTTCATTAATACATTAGTCAGGCCTTGTTTAGGAAATATGGTATTTTTGATCGATGCACACATAAGTCATAAGGATAACTGTGTATGTGATCTATGGTTACCTTTGATAAACAAAACAAAACAGGGGGGTGGGGTGCTATGCTATTTGGTTCTTATTATTCCACAATAGTAGTTAGCCTCTAATAAAGTAGTAATTAGTAGTTTATCCATTTAAGCTTTCTTGTGTGAGCTGCACTGCCCCCACATTGGACTGTTCCTTACCTTTAATCAAGCGTTGCAGAATTTTCAAGCTGAACATTTCTTTTTGTTTTTCAGGAAGTATCGCATTACCAAGATAACACTTTTCATGATACAACACTAGATATTGCCTCAAGTATTACACGTACTTTTAACTCAGCAAAAACAGATGTTGTATCTGATCGTTATAAATATGCTAAGAGCAAGTACAGACAGTAGCGGCTTAGTATTTCCAGTGCTGCCCCTAGTTTGTCAAGTCAAGGTTCTGGTCAAGATGATATTGAATCCCTTGGTGATGTTTATGTGTGGGGTGAGGTGTGGACTGATGTGATCACCGCGAGAAGGATCCTCAAGCTATTTGTGCTCCAAAGTGGACATTTTAATTCCTAAACCACTTGAATCAGATGTTGTCTTGGGCGTGCAACAGATAGCGTGTGGTTATAGGCACATTGCACTCCACGACTAGGCAAGGAGAAGTATTTGCATGGGGTGAAGAACTTGGCGGACGACTTGGTCATGGGACCAATACAGATATTAGCCGTCCCTAAACTTGTTGAAGCCTTAGCAGTGTCAAATGTAGAATATATTGCATGTGGGGAATTCCATACTTGTGCTGTAACTGCCTCTGGTGATTTTTATACTTGGGGTGATGGATACTACAATGCTGGATTGCTTGGTCATGGTACTGGAGCTAGCCACTGGCTTCAAAACGAGTCTCAGGACCTTTAGAAGGGGTTCAGGTATTGTCTGTTTCCTGTGGCTCATGGCATTCAGCACTGACCACATTAAGTGGTAAAGTGTTCACCTTTCGGTGATGGAACATTTGGTTCCCTTGGACATGGGAATCGTGAAACTGTTGCATATCCAAAGGAAGTCGAAACTTTGAGTGGATTTAGAACAACGAAAGTTGCCTGTGTGGACTCTGGCATTCTGCTGCGATTGTGGAGAGCAGTAATCAGGCAGGTGTAAATGTGATGGCCAGGAAGCTATATACCTGGGGTGCTGGTGACAAGAATCAACTAGGTCAGGGGGATAAAGATGCTAGACTAGTTCCTACTTTGCGTTCAATCTCTCATTGATTATAATTTCCATCAGGTGGCTTGTGGACATAGTATGACCATAAGCCCTCTCTACATCTGGTCATGTTTTCACAATGGGCAGCTCTAGCAATGGCCAGCTTGGGAATCCAAAATCTGATGGTAAACAACCAATCTCCATTACAAGATAGGCTGGCTGGAGAATTGGTTGAAGAGATCTCATGTGGCTCATGCCATGTTGCAGTCTTGACTTCAAGAAGCCGGTATATACATGGGGAATGGGGCCAATGGGAGGCTGGGTCATGGTGGTGTTGAAGATAAGAAAAAGCCAACTCTTGTGGAAGCATTAAAAGATCGTCATGTTAAAAAGTATAGCATGTGGTTCTAATTTCGACCTGCATTTGTATACATAAGTGGGTTTCAGGTGCTGATCAGTCTGTCTGCTCAGGTTGTAGGCAACCATTTGGCTTCACAAAGAAAGAGACATAATTGTTACAATTGTGGGCTTGTTCATTTACCATGCATGTAGTTCAAGAAAAGTTATGAAAGCTGCTTTGGCACCAACTCCTGGCAAACCACATCGCGGTATGCGATTCATGCTTTATGAAACTTAAGGCGCAGAGACCAGCAGCAGCAACAGTTCACATGGCAAAAGAAATGCTGCTCGTCGCTCTGTTGATAGCAAAGACAGGTCAGAGAGGCCAGATATAAGGCCTTCCAGGCTTGCAACTGGATCAACAGCAGAACCCCGCTCAAACAAGCTGAGACTAAAGCAGTTAGAAACGAGATAAAACCAGATCCTATGTCCACAATGAAGGCACCCCAAGTTCCTTCCATGTCACCTTTAACAATCTCGCTTTTGGTGCAACATTTGGTGGTCCAGCTAGTATGAAGCCTATGGCAATGGGTGCAACATTTGGTGGTCCAGCTAGTATGAAGCCTATGGCAATGGCTCCAATGCCCATGGCCATGCCTATGTCACCATCTCCTGTCATAAAGAAGCCAAGTCCATCAGCAGCGACTCCTCTTTGTGGTAAAAGTGACACTGATAACTTGAAGATGGCTAAACAGGTGCTGAACGAAGATATCTCAAAGTTGCAGTCTCAGGTATATTTAGAATACCATAGGTTTTTCTGCCTTTATCGTGTTTTATAGTTGATGTTGATAAAATGGCCGAGTTCTTTGTCAGGTTAATAAATTGAAAACAAAAATGTGATGCCCAAGAAGAGCATCTGCAGAAAGCAGAGAGAAGAGCTGAAAATTCTGCCTCTATAGCTGCAGAAGAGTCTTCAAGGCGTAATGGTGTCTTGGAGTTCATTAGGTTTCTTGACAATGAGGTAAATTATTAAGCTAGTTTTGTAAGATTGATATGCAGCTGTTGAGCTTGCATGTTGAAATTTTAAGTTCCTATCATGTTGCATACTTGAGACTTAATAGTATGTTCCTTTTATTCTGTTCAATTTACAGTACCAAGATTTCTATAATACAATAGAGGTGTACCTCAACATTGTTGCGAAGGAAAAATCATAGTATTAAGAGCACTTAATTTAAATTTTGATAGAGAATAACATGAGTCCATATAAGCTTTCCGGCTCATAAAATAAAATAGGGTTCTTTATTTACTTGTTTAATGGATCTTGTCTTGGATGCTCACTGTATCATGTCAATTCATTCTTCAGCTCAAAGAGTATTGCAGATAAGGTGCCCAGTGATGCTGCTGACGGCTTAAAAACCTTACAAAATCATTCAGAGAGATTTCTTACAGAACAAGGTATTCGTCACTAGAAGTCAAAGGCACGCCGATCGTAAGTCTGCAAGCGTAGGGAACCTTGTAATGTTACAGGGCGGCAGCACTGGCAATGCAAGTAGCTCAGTTACTTCCTTGGCAAGTGAATCTCCATGCCAAAACAGCTCGAGAGCTAATGGTACTCATGGAGAAGTGCAATTGATTGAGCAGTTTGAACCAGGGGTATATGTGACACTCATCCAGCTTAGAGATGGTACTAAAGTGTTCAAGCGTGTCAGATTCAGGTACATACATACCCCTTCCATACCCAAAAGCAGCGTTTAGGACAGGCGCGGCCACGGTCTCCAAAACACAACTTTTTGACCTCTTCTATTATTATAAAAGTATTTATCGGTAAGAGTGATATATGTATACTTTTATTTTTTTTTTTTCAAGAAAAATCTATTATTCATATAGGTTTCACATTTACAAACTCAACAACGATAAAACTTATTGAACGATTTATATTCCCGTATGTTTGGCCCAAACTCCTTGTCCATAAACGTTATAGCTTTTTCATAGGGTACGGAGCGAGATACCCTACTGCCCGGGACGTTTAATCATTTTCCTTTCAGTGCATAGAGAAAAAAAACCAACACCAATCACTTAGCACATTAATTACATTGCTCCAAAGCACTTAGTGGCTTCATCTTGTGCCAAAACAATTTTATAGCTTCTAGGAACAGCTTGAGCTGATCATTTTATTTTCTCTTGGCCTTTTCTCTCAGCAAGAGAAGATTTGAACAGAGCAGCAGGCCGAGGAATGGTGGAGGGAGAACCAGGAGAGAGTATTCAGGAAATACAAACCACCCGGCCAACTAACTAGTTTCGTCAGGCTCTCGGCCATTTGACACACATCATCCACTCGTTTCCATCCCCACATGAGGAAAAGTTGGGTGATCATCGGCCTATATTTGAAGAATGCAAAGTTTTTAAAATAAAATTCATGTTGGTTGGAGCATATATTGCTCCTGTGGCTGTGTGCTGTGGGCTATGTAGAATAGGATGTGAATGGGGAAGATGCTGACGTAGATTCTCATTATTGCTGTGCTTTCTACCTAGGAAAATGGCAGTGCGTGGTTCGTTTACTGCTTCACAGTTTTGATATTTCATTTTATATTCATTCAACCGTTTATGCTTTCCACGGCCGTGATCGTGATGTGGTTCCATTGCTTGTTTGTGTTGTGTGAGAAATGAGAATCATGTAATGGTGATACATTGTACTACTACTGCCGTGACTACCGTGTCACGGCAACGGCCAAAAGCCTACCAAGCTGTTTTTTTGTTTGTTTGTTATGGTCACAACATTCAGTGTCTATGTAATATGCCAAGAACTTTGAGTAGCTAGGGTCTAGGGCCAGCGGTTTGTAGTGATGTTGGCCACTCGCCTATTTATCCGGCCTTTTCGCCACTCCTCTTAACTAATGAAAAAGGGGTGAACTGAACTCGATTGTTCTTTTTTTTAAATTTAGATGACTTTTTGTCATGGTTTAGCCATTTCACATGAAAAAAGATATCAAATTTTTAAAAGGTGATGAAAATAGAACTAACAGTGCTAACATGCAGAGGCTAATCAATATTTTGTTCCAATTGACGTGTTAATGATGCGTGGTGGAAGCCCACGTGCATGCCAGGCCCATCCACCAGCCCATTTTGATTCCTGTCCAAGGCCTGCAAGTTGCACTTTTTGGGCCGCGCTGCAAAAGGCGTCCAAATTTCTGTTTCCGTTTTCCTTGCCCGCAAAAAACTGGATCTTATTGAATCTAGTACTTGGAAGGCGTCCAAAAATTTCCCCACCTCTTCCCTTTCCACTCCTCACACAGTCGCACTGGTTCGATCCGATGGAATCGGACGCCGAGGAGGAGGCGGTGGCGACCCCAGCGGCGGCGGGGGCACCAGGCGCTGGGCGGCTGAAGGGGAGCCCGGAGCTGACCGTGGACGCGGACATGCGGGAGATGGCCAAGACGGCCGCGTGGAGCGTCAGTTCCTGCAAGGCCGGCAACGGCGTCGCGGCCCTGCGCGACGACAACCTCGACACTTACTGGCAGTCAGTGGCTGGCTACCGCTCATCACCGATTTCTTTTCTTTGTCGAATTATTACTTGAAGTTAGGTCAGAGTTGGTGACTCGGGTTCTGCGATTTTGGTCTCAGGTCTGATGGGGCGCAGCCGCACCTGGTGAACATCCAGTTCCAGAAGAAGGTCCAGCTGCAGGTGAGAATATCCTTCCTAAATTCTTTATCCTATTAATCATTAACTTAGGTTTTCCTATGATTTTGGCCGCTACTCCAAATTAAATTATTCTACTATGTCTCTCCAAAGACAATGGAAATAAGTAGGACCCAAAAATTATGGGGTTCTATTCATGCCTTGAATAACATGTAATTTTTCCTATAGACGAGGAACAAAAAAGAGAAAAAGGAATTCTGTTTTGGGGACCAAGCAAAACTGGATTGTATTCGTTCTTTTTTTCTAAGCTGAATTAGAAATTTCATTTGCTATGACTCTATCGTCTAGTTAGTGAACTATTTATCCTTAAATTATTAACAAATAAAAAAAAAAAAATTCTAAAAAATGTATATAATGATCAAATGAAAATGCCAAGAGATAGATGCTATATTCGCTTTGTCTTGTTATTCAGATGGTTTTGAGATTAATTGGTTCTATATCACGCGGCAGCTTGTTGCGCTCTATGTGGATTTCAAACTCGATGAGAGCTACACACCCAGCAAGATCTCCATCCGGCTGGGGACGGCTTCCACAACCTCAAGGTACGCTTGTTCTCCATGAGATATCGTTTGAAGGATGTTCAAGAAGCTTGCCGGCTGTAGTAGATTTAAGCAACATTTTACATGTTGATCGTCGCATGAACTGATTTTATACACTATAACTAGATTATTGTTGTTGGTATTTCGTGCCTTCCTAGAAGTTAGATACAGTTAATAGGGTCCCCAGTTCATATGACCTGGAATTTCTTGAGAGAATTGCTGCACTGAACTAGTCGTTTGAAAATTGAAATTTTGAGCTTACTAACTGACAATTTTGCCATCATTTGAATATTTGCAATAACAAACATCTCTTATGATTCCAGGAGATTAAAACTGTGGAGCTTGCAAAACCTGTTGGATGGGTCCATATATCATTATCTGGGGCTGATCCACGGTATGCATTGTGAAAATGAATGCTACTTCCCAAAATTATTAGTATACTCCCTTTGTACATACATATGTGCAGACTTAAGCTGACAGCCTTGTTTTGTTGTTTTGGTGATAATGCTAATGTTGTTCCTATTGTTTGAATATATGTGAATTTGAAAAAAGTTGGATATCCTGTCAGGTTTGTCCTCAGATGACACATCTGAGGGCAGATTATACTGCATCTATAATCTCACAAGGAAAGAGTTAAAATATTTTAGCTAGTGAATGCTTGAAGAATTTTGCTATAATAATAATTTAGGAAGTGAAACTATTTAAAAAAAGTTAGTGGAAGAGGCACTCTGTTTAAACCTTTGTACTACTTGATTTTACTTCTGTAATGTAGACATATATATTACTGTGTTTTTGGGTATGTGTATGCAGAGATACATTTGTTCGCACATTTATGCTCCAAATTGCGGTTTTATCCAATCATCTGAACGGGAGGGATACTCATGTCCGACAGATCAAGATCTATGGGCCAAGACCGTAAGTTGGATGCCTTGCTTGTCTTTCTGGTTCTTTTAGGGGGTAATACGTGAGTATGTTTGACTAGACTAAGATGTATTGAGCTACAGTAGAATCAACATATTATAATTTGATGCTTGTACCCATCTCATGCCATATGGCCTACATAGAATTTTATATACAATTAAAATAGTGATTTTATGCTTTTTATTGTTTCAGGAATCCTGTTCCCGGTCAGCCGTTTCATTTCACTTCCAGGGAGTTCATCCAATACTCTACTATTAGATGACAGTGGGTGAGCAATCAACAGAAGGAAACATTGAGGATCGGCAGCTCATGGCTCTAGATGATGGCAGCTAGTCTCTTTGCCTTCCTGCATGCTGTCTGTGGGGTGTTGGGCCTGCAATGAAAGACATTAATAAGTAGCTATAACATCCTTTTGAACTTGTTTCGCAGCCTCTGTTGGCTTGCACTGTTTGCTTGGTTGGTCCCAGTGATTCTGATCCCTTGGTGCTCAGTGCCTTAGGTTAGGGTATTTGGTTTGCAGGCGGTAGTACTGTTAAACCTTTTGTAGTTTGTAATGTTGGTAAAGTTGGTTCTACCGACAATGGGTGAGTACCAAATGATGTGAAGGTGCAGTCCTTGCTGAAGTGTGCCTTAGTTGTTCAATCGACTGGAGAGCTTCTCTGGGTGAATATTGTTCACATTGTCTGTTCGAGTTAACAATTTGTATCCATGCGAGCTTCTCTGCGGGAACATGTTAACATTTGGCACCTGCCTGATTCAATTGATACAGATGATTTAAGATAATTATTTTCTCTAGCAAAATTTATACGTTGATCGTTTGGGATGGTTCTCATTTGCGTGGGCCTTATCACGGTAGGATTGTTCCGACACTGTCACACTGTATGAAACTCAACGAAATCCTGTGGGCTGGGCTCGGTTGGTTAGTATAGAGATGTTTTCACTTCCCTATGTTGCTTTCTCCTTACATTATAACTCCACGATAGATCAGATTATCTACCACATTAGTATAGATCATGAACAAAGCAGATAGATACAGTGGACGCGTGTGCGATTTGGATGTGAATTATAAATTATAATATATTCTGAAGTAGCCAAGTAGCCAGGACTTGCGTGCCTGCAACGAAGCTATTCTGAACGCATGCTCCAATAAATGTCTTACGAATGCTTCCATATATGATGCGTATGTATGTGAGCAGGGTGGCCCGAGACTGTGGCTAATAGAATAGAATATTGCAACCATATATGATGTTTGTCCGTCCATAATCACAATGCTGGTGCCTAGGTCCTTGAAGTAATGCATTGTTGTAGCTTAGTTCAATTCCCCTTTGATACCCTCCAATTCCAAGGGGAATAGTTGAATCCAAATAAGCCCTTAAAGACCACAAAATCCACTTGCCGCTGATAACGAGGTCTAGTATCCTTGAAAGAACATATGGAGGAATCTCCCAAGACATAGGCTTACAATTCCTTCAACATCTAATTTCATAATCTTACAGTTTGGAAAACAGTACATGATATACGATTCTAACCAAATAACAAACGAATGCATGGACATAGAGTTTGCTACATCTTTGCAGGGAGGGGCCCTTTTTCTGTTGCTGCTATTTTTTTTATAGGGCTGTTCGGCTAATGGTTTCTATTGGCTGATACTATTTGCTTGGGAGGCGATATAAACACAAGCACATGCAGTTTCATTCACAACTACCTATTAGCACGCAATCAGATATGCACCAACTTGCAAGATTACAATTTTAGGATAGCACACAAGTGCTAGACCACAGGTCCACACAGACAACACATTGTTGGCCTGTCGTTCCAGTAGGTCTTGGAACATGATATATACGTAGGGGAGGGGAGGCGCACAACGCAGGTTTTCCTACTATACTTACACTCTTACACACTCCAACAGATGGACACGTAACACGTTACATCCAACATATTAGCCGCAATCCAATATACACGAACGGCTCTGGACATGAACAGCTGCTCCACGGTCAAATCTTAGAAGCAGAACTTCTTTTTCTGCAGAAGGCATACATAGGGGACAACAATCAATTACAGTAGATGAGAGTGACTAGCTTTACCTTAACAAGGTCAATAAGTTAATGATCAGACATCGAGAGAGTGGAAACGTAATAATACATGTTTTATATCTCCGAAAGACGAAATAAAGAAAGAAGGGTAGGAGATAACATACACGAAATTTGATCAGCTCCTGTCTGTCAATGTACGCGAGTAGCTCATCCTGTCGCATCAAAGCATCATAAAGGGCCTGCTCATGGAAGTTGTAGATAGTTAAGTTCATGACCTTGTTAGTATTTCCTTTTCTCTATCTGATGGAACAAACATTATCCCAGCCTCTATAACCTTATTTCATTTATCAGAACATGGAGTAACAGTCTAACAAACAGTTCGAATTTGTACCAATTGAGATCAAAGATGGAAAATAGCAGGTTTCAACAGAACAGGCTTTACCTTCTTTGTGGAAATCAACTCAGCTTCCAATGCATCCACGCGCGGCGGACGGCATTGAAATTGAGCAGTTCTTCCTTTTCAAATGGCATCTCAGACGGCTTTGTTTCAAGCACCTGCACCTTGTCCTCCAACTCACCTAGCCGTCTCAGCATCGATGAAAGTACATCCTTTTCTGTATAAGATGGGGCAGGAGATGGAGGTCGAAACTCCTCCTTGTACTCCGGTTCTTGAGGATACTCGACACGATAGTCATCATGCTTACTAGATTGGTTAGAGATCCTTCTAGCCATCTTTCTTTGGGACAGACCAAAGCATGGCAAAAAGGGTCATGATCAAGAATGTCAGCCATGTGATAATCTGAGCTCGGAGTCCTTCACCAGGCAAATTTCTCAAGGACAATGAACCTGGTGTGGAGAATTATAAAAGGTTCAGAACAATATTCTTGCATATGTATCACATGTTTATGTAATTTTAAGAACTGCATCCTAAACTATAGGGCACCTTACAGATTTATAAGTTGTAAGCTGAGTCCCTCAAAGTTCCTTTTTATACAAAGTAAAGAAAAGAAGTATTCAACCAAAAGCTCAAAATATCGGTAAAATGTAAGTACATTGGCATAGGAGTTCATTTTTTTTAAGGATTGATGAAGTACATCAGTAGATACTTTCGCTAACTTAATTATCTATATATGAATAATAGAAAAATTTTGGTGGGAACACACATGGACTAACTTAAAATGAAAGGTGTAAAATGAAGAACAAAACTTTAGGCAAGAGATTCACAATCAAAGAAACATTTTTTTTGAACGCAACTGGTAGGAGCTCTGCCTTTCTATTAAGTTAGAAACAATTATATTAACAACATAGAATACCTGAAGGAGCTTGTAGACTAGCTCTGGGACTACCCCATCCATCATCAACAACCTTGTCCACAACAGGAATGTTTTCTTCAATAGAAGCATGAGCAACAAATGCGGAACCACGTGCCGACAATTTTGACTGTAGATAGCAACAGAGGTTACATTAATACTCGTAGTCTGGTTGACAATAGCAAAAATGGCAGTAGCATTTCAAAAAGAGTATAGCCCAAAGTTACATTCCATCTTGTTTGGACAGAGAACTCGTTAGAATCCATATTACTAAAAGCAACAAGAAAACAAAGGGGGTGTAGTACCATTTCTCATTCAATGAATGTTTACAGAACAATTATAATTTAGTGACCCTTCATAAATAATGTCTAGACAATGCCAGTAGTGTCAGGTTTTAATTCATACACTAAACTGTACAGGGTTAGCCACTTGCCTCCTCATGAACAGGGGTCAAAATAGGATGTGTAATCAGGTTCCTTGATGCAGTAGGAGATGTTATGTCTTCCACTTCAGATCCAGACTGGCAGATGCATCACTGCCTTTTCTCTGCTTCAGTAAATAATGGAGTAAGTACGGGCTGAAGATTGAGATGATGTTTCTCAAAACTTCTACTCTCAAGAATTCAGACTTACGGTTGGGTGCCCTGGCCTAGCATAACTTATTATCTTTCCATCAGTGCTGGATATTGTCACAATTTGCCTGCCATAGTTTGCCTCTCCATTGAGGACTCTCTGGACAGATTGAAGATGCATCAAGTTAGCAGCGGAAAACATTGAAGCATCTCATCTTTCTTCTTTGATTTTATTCATGTTTTTTCTTTTTCATAATATTTGGGGACTTGGGGTAAAGTGACGGTACTTTTTACCTTTATTATGTTGGGATCCTTCCAAGGTCCTTTGTCAGATCTTTGACAGCCTTCAATACAATTGCATTTGCCACCAAGAAATTTGGCAGTTCACTGCATGCATGCATTAAGCAAAAAATTAGAATGGAAGTAAACAACATAAATGTACGCCAAGAAACAAAAATACTAACCACTCATCAATTATTTCAAGCAACTTATGTTGGTACTTATTCCCAAGAACCTTCAAAAAGAAAATGAGAAAGTGTTACTAACTGGCTATTATCTGTATATCAATTCCACAAGAAAGATGCAATCAAATCAGTGCTTAACAAAGCATTACATACATGAATCTTGGATGCAGTTTTTGGATCAAGGAATGACTTTATTGTGCTCCATAACATCTTGAAGCCTTGGCCAGCATTAATTATATACATCCGCACAATGTCTGTAACAGCATCCAAAATGTATTAGGGGTTGCAATGTTTTTTTTTTTTGGCGACTAGGGGTTGTAAAGTTGGCAGGATAAATATAGTGCCAAGAAGGAAGCATATTTCTTCTTTTGAATTTAAGTCAAATTATTAATGAAAATATTCTTTGTGAATTTTTAAAAATGCTGGAACAAAACTTGTGTCATCCAGGATCCTTCACAGCATTACCAACCTCTGGGTAGTTATCACTGTCGATCTTCTGTAATCGTGTGATTAATTCCCTGGCAGATTTCGAGAAGTTCTTGAAACCCTTGATTTACAAAGAAGTAAAGAACAAAGTATTAACTCTTAGCAATGTGGCTTTATATGTAAAGAACAGTATGTAACTATAATGTAGTGCATACCACGCCTTGCACATCCAAAATAGTAGTGGACGAATCTATGTGCTTTTTAGCAGCAATGGAACAAGCTGGAAATCTCATCTGGAAGCACATCTCAAACTCCTTGACATGGTATTTCACATACCGATCTAGAGTTGTCACTTGTACTAGCTTGTTCGCATCAACTTTTCCTATTAATTCTATGTAGACAGGTCTTCCCTCTTTATCTACCCCATGATAAAATTGTGGGTAATGCTTGGTAACTTCATCTAACTCGGTGTAGTCAAATTCCTGAAGTATAGGACCAAGAAGGGTCAAAACAGATAAGTTACTCTGAGCAAGATTGGCGACTACGACATATTATGATATGCTATTTAACTTCAGTTTTACCTCTATTTTGTCGACCCCGAATTCCTTCCTCCATTTGAGCATGTCTGACCACATACTCTTAGCTTTCTCAACTTCAAATTTCCGTGCTTTTAGGAACCTGCAATGCAAATGAGGTCAAATGAGAATCACTTTCTTCTAATCATGGCCCCTTGAGCACATGCGCAAGGTTTAGTGAGGGGCTATTGGGAAGGTATGAAAGGGGAAGAATATAAGCAGCATAAAGAAAGAAAAAAAACAAAATCATATGAACAAGGAACTTCCTGCCTTTTGAAGATTATTCAAAAGAAAAAAAAAACTCTGAATAAGAAGTGTTGTACCTCAACATCATGTGATAATCATCGTGCTGTGGTGGCAGCAAATCCTCATCAATTAAGCACTGTCGAAATGTCTCAACATCTTGAAGTTCTTTGACATCCCTTATATCCTTGATTGAATCCCCTTTTCGGTCTTCTTTTGCTTCTCCTTCTCAGGGAATGCCTGAATTTGTTCCCTGCATTAATTGCTTTTTTTCTTGAAAGAGCCGATCTTAGTCTTCTTATCTCCTTCTGAGTTGTCTGCATCAGATCTGCTCTCTTTCCTTTCATCAGTATGTACAGGCCCTTCAAAACCTGCACAGGCTGTCTTAATTTTCCATCTCCAAATCCAAGCAAAGAAAGCTATTTTGTTCCATAGCAGCAGTTACTATTAGGTGGGCTGGGTTAGACTAGACAGAAAATTGTGCTTTACAAGAAGCTAGAATTGAAACCTGTCTATTAGATTGATGGTAAACCAGGAGAGAAAGAGAGAAGTTAATATAGGTATTAACAGATCTTCATACGCGCAAAAAGTACATGGACTGGTTGAATGATTTATGAACTTATCATTTTGCACATGTTACAACATTGCTATATGTCGATTATCTGCATTAACTGAGATTCCATTTTCTGGTTATCCTTGAAGGTGTGGCCAGCTTCAAGTGCTTCAAGTCCTCTGATGAGAACAGGTAAAGCTTAGGCAGTGGGTAAACATCTACTTCTGTTTTGGGATTTCTTTCAATAACAAAAGTGCGTTGGTTTTTTTTTTCCCCTAGCCCCTAATAAACCTATTAAACTATAACCCTGCAAGAAAAGTTTCATGCTATTCCCTCCATAAACAGAAATTTACTCAACTCCGTAAACAAATTTGAAAGAAACAAGGAAGAACAAGAAGAACCAATAGCATGCAGTTATTCGTCAGGAATCGATTGATCGTGCCCCGACGGAAGCAGAAGCAAGCACTTCATACTCACATGGCCTAGCAAATCGATCGAGGGGGCCTGACATCCCGTCCACCGGCACCAGAATCGGTCCCCGGAACAAACCCCGAGCTCAGAATCCCCTGCAACCGGCCATTTGGGAGAAGAAAAAAACACTGTAATTGACGAACTGTGCACCAAAAGACGAACCTTTACTATATATTCCAATAAAGATGCTTCATAAAATTCATGCAAACCCCCAGGGAGAAACGGTTGGGTTGGGATTTCGTGGGGTTCTTTCGTACCTGTTTCAATTTGGATTTCGGGAGCTGATGATTTTGCCCAGGAGGAGATGGAGAGGGAGAGCCAGCCTCTGCCGCCTGCTTTTCAATGGGTGGGATGGGAGGGAGGCTCCGGAGGCCGGCCGGAGGGAGATGCGAGGAGAAGGGGAGGTTTCGGGCACTTCCCAGGTGGACCCGGTTCATACACTCGTCACGGTCGAGCTGGGCCCAACGCACATGTCCGGTCCATGGACCCGGTGCACCCAGGTGCCTTGAGGCGTCTGGTAGGCGGAACATTTTGGATTTGGGAGGAGGATCTGTGGTGGAAGCGTGTGTCGTGACACGATTTCGGGGCCCCACAGAACAGTGACCGTGAACCGTAGACCCCGTTCAAGGAAGTGTGCCGGTGATGTGACGCGTGGAAGAAGAGTTGGCCAGGTCAGACCTAACGAAGTTCGCTTGGTTGGATGAGTTGGACAAAAACTCTTTTATTAAGCAGCAATAGAAAAAAGAAACGTGAATATAAGAAATTGCATAAATAGTACAGTTGGACAAACTCTAGTAATCTGGTCTACAGCTCTGCTGGTGGTTCCATGATTATCTTTTAGGAATTAGATTCTTCAGAAATTAAATTGGAATTAAATATGTGATGTTGAAATGTTCTTTGGAAAGTAGTATTATTGTACTATATATATACAACCTGTGCACTTCTATCCATTTAGGCAAAAAAAAATCTTTCTTGTGTTTCCGGTAAACGTGCAAGAATTGGTTTGGATAAAAATTATATTGATTTCGATAAAATTTATATATAATTTGTGTTAAATTCCTGCATCCCAAAGTGATCCTTATTTTTTATTTGCGTGGGTTACTTTGTTCTGACTGGTGTGCTATTTGTTATCACCTTGATAATTTTTTGCCGTCTCGTTTGATCAGTTGCGGCTGCTGATGCATGGCATGTTATTTTTACCAAAAAGGATGTAAAACTGAACTTAGTAGTATACGGAGTAATTTGGTTTACATCTGGTGGCTACAACAACAAGGATCTTCTTTGGCCATACTCTATTGTCTTTTCTTATATACAACGGTAGCCTGTTCCTGAACAGACCAAAAGAAAGAAAAAATGCTAATACCAGCCGCCTTGAATAGATACGTACTAGTCATGTTTACCCAAAGCTCATTGATGGTTTCACCGCGGTAATATCCATTTCTAAATCTGGCACCACGTATTTGAACTCTAAATGGAACTACTGTTAAAATAACAGTAAATTTCCTGCTGATAGTAACTGCCAGTATCCCAGTACAGTAGCCTGCCAAGTGCCAATGTACTCTACTCGCTTCAGCTAAAGAACAGGCAGATAAGATAGATGAGCTGATGGAAGTGCTCACTGTCCTGTGTTTTTCTGTTGGCATCAATGACAACAGTGACCAAACAAATGGGGCACATCAATGGGGTCGGCATCGAGGAAACTTTTTGTCCATGTCTATCTGTGGGGCATCCCCTCTAACCTAACTGAATATCTTTAGTTGTTACACCGATTGCAAAACACACCCGTGAACCATGTTAAAGCAGTCTTCGGCTGTCATCATATCATACGGGAAAGGGGTTGTTGGCAAATCAAACAAGTTTGTAGTGTGATGATCTGATGAAAGCCTCAAGGACAAAAAGATTAAAGAGACCATATGCCTCTTTGTTATATTGTAAAAGATATGACAATAGGACAAAAAGATTAAAGAGAGAACATGTGCTTTGTTACAAAGGATATATGTATATAATAGAACCAAGCAAAGAAACATTATGCCTTGTGGTGTATGACCAAACTTGGCTGAGTTTTTCACGCTCATTTGATTTTATTTTTACAGAGTTTGCTCCTTTTCCATTCTTTGTGGACAGAATAGGCAAAGTATTGTGAAAGGAACAGATAAAGCAGGAAAAACCCTACGACCAATTCGCCTATAAAATATCAATGAAGTGATCTCGTGGTTTTCCCGGTGATTGTGACACAAACGATATACAAGTAACCGGTTGACGGGTTGAGTGTTCCAATCTCGCTTTAATTGTGTGATGTTGATGCACCGAGTTTTGATCTATAAAAATGGTTGAATCAGCTGCATATCTGGCATGCAGTGGATATGCAACTAAGTTTATCAAAGCCACGTAACGTACAATAATTCATGAATTCTGCCATATGGTGATGTTATGATCGATATATGACATTTCAATAGGCACTAGCAAAATCTCTGTTCGTTTGAACCAAGAAACGTGCTTACAGCACAGACATGACTTGGTTCCAAACAAATATTCATTTAAATTTTCAAATGGGGACAAACAGTCGGCCTTGTGATCCATGCATGGATTCACAAAGGTCAAGAACTTTCCAAGGTACAATAGGGGTAGGTGTTCAGGGAATAACACGCCTGGACGTGTTCGACATAATGGGAGCACACACAGAATCCACTACGAAATAGATTTATTATAGGATAATAATCACCTCAAACGAAACAACTGACGATTTTATAATGAGCGATTTGTCTGCCGTTAGCTCGAGAGGAGGTTAGAGGGTCCCTGTTGGGGCAGTTGCTCCTTTAATCGTTTTCTGATAATTCATAATAATGGGTGTTAATGCAGCTCACGAACTAGATGCTGGAACGCCCCTGACACTTTTAGGTTTGGCAACCACAGACACACTCACGAACGAATACTCGTTCTTTGACGGTTTGACCTTGAGTTTTAAAGAATTGAAATTGAAACATAGAATAATTAAGCATTGGAGTTGAGGACAGGCAGCTTCAGTCGACGTTCTATTACGGGTGAATGGCCAGATCGTAAAATAAAAAAGCTGACGTTCTATTCTCCTTGATGCACTGGAATCAGCTGAGGACAGATAGTTCAGCTCAGTTGTCAATTTATTTGCTTCTTTACAGATCGACGTTTGGCAAATGCCTGGATCAGTTGCATTTGTGTTGTGTCCAGATCGACGAAAGGTAGGCACCCTGCCAATATATTGCATTGAGCAGCAGACAGAAACGCCCAACCAAAAAGTTTACAAAAAGGGTTTTGCCAAAAAAAAAAAAAGTGGTTAGCGAAAGGAGTTTAGGCACAGCTGCCATGCAACAGAAGGATGCGGCCATCCAGATCAGGATCAGGTTAGCAGTTGGCGAGAGCTGATGCGCTTCGAGTTCAACGAGCTTAGCGGCCGTATGGCAAGGGGGCTGGCTGGCAGGCCATGCCCCCCCCCCCCCCCCCCCTGTTTTCAAGCAATTTTTTCTAGTATAAGTCCATGATTTTTGTTTATTTCCTTTTTAATATAAACAAAAATAAGTTCTTCTAGATAATTAACTTTGATGTATGTGTAGTCATTTTTACTAGTATAAGTCCTTCTAGATAATTAAATCATACAAAACATAATTAAATAATAATATTACGAAGCACATTAGAAGGACTGAAACATAGACATCAAAGTTTACAAAATCATCTCTGTTAAAGGGTTATTGTCTACTACTAAAAAATAATGTTTTGCTCCAAGAGTGTATATAAAAAATACGAGTACTCGTGTCAAGTCGATAAATTAATAGTCAACATGAAAAATCTAAGGTAACTCGATGTGCTCATTGAAAGTGTGGGAATGGTTGATTGCTATTCCATGACAATATCAGTGTATACATAGGAGGCCGGGTGGCTCTTGGCCAACCGCATGACAAGCGTACATGCCTTGAATCAAGAACCGACTACTATAATTACTCATATTATAATTACAATAGTCTAACACTCCCTCACAGCCTAATCGGGAGCATCGCTAATGGTCGCCGGACCGAAACTCCCCGAACAAAGAGGTGAGAAGGCCCTTGGTGAAGACGCCGGCAATGTGATGTCGTGGGGACATGAAGAACTCGAACGCGGACCGAGGGCTTACCTTCTCTCACAAAATGGAGATCGATCTCAACATGCTTCGCTCGATGATGCACATGATTACCGGAGAGATATACAAAGATCGACGTTGTCACAATAGACCAAGGTGGCACAACGAGGAGGGTGCCGGAGCTCAAGGAGCAACCGTCGAACCAAGTGGCTTCAAGAACGCCATTCGCCACAACACGATATTCAGCCTCGACGCCAGAGCATGAGACTCGCGTGTTGGCGCTTGGAGGACCATGACACCAGTGTTGTCTCCGAGAACACCGCATAGTCCGAAGTCGATCATCGAGTGTCGTGACATCCAGCCCGGTCGGCATCCGGTGTAGACAACCAGGCTCGGGCGAGGGAAACAACGATAGTTAACCCAAGCTCTTTGGTGCCCGCAAATATCGCAAGATCCGCTTGAGAGCAGCAAGGTGAGGCTCTCCGGGATCATGCACATAGAGGCAAATATGCCGAACTGCAAAGGCAATGTCCGGGCGGGTGAAAGTCGTAATCGGAAGGGCTCCCGCTAGACTGGTGCGTAATCGAAGTAGTGTCACCAACAGGAGGTCCATCTTTAGAAAATTTGGTGTAGTTCAAGAGGGTGCTGCATGGCTTGCACTCACTCATCCCGCTCGCTCAAAATATCATGCGTGTACTTGGCGCTGAGAAAGAAATAACCCACTAGCGGATCGTGCCATTGAAAGACCTAGAAAATGGTGAAGCCGACACATATCTGCCATCGCAAACTCATGCTGAAGAGCCCCAATAATCGCCCGAAGACCAGCGTAGACGGGCCAAAGTGAGAACAATATCATCCACATATAGCAATAATAGGGTTGTTTCGGCTAATTGACGATATATGAATAGAGAAGTGTCTGATTTTGCTGCAACAAATCCAAGCGAAAACCGATAAGAAGCAAACCGTTCACGCCAAGCATGCGGAGCCCCGCTTCGCACCATATAGAGATTTGTTGAGCCGACAAACAAAACTAGGGCGGGAGGAATCCACAAAACCTGTGGGCTGAACGCAGCATTAATCGCTCTCCGAGAGATTACCATGCAAGAACGCATTCTTCACATCCACTTGGTGAATAGGCCAGTCCCGAGAAAGAGCCAGAGCAAGAACCACTTTCTGGACTGTCGCGGGCTTGACCATTGGACCGAAGGTCTCATAATAATCAATACCGTGTCGCCGAAAGTGAATCCCCTAAGAACCCAATGAGCCTTGTAGCAATCCGTAGAACCATTTGCGTGCAGTTTGTGACGAAAAATCCACTTGCCAAGAACCATATTAACACTAGGAGGTCGTGGGCACAAGACTCCGGTGTTATTGGCGATCAATGCATCAAACTCGGCTTGCATAACAACACGCCAATTTGATCCGACAGTGGCACCACGGACGAGCGAGCGAAAGGCAGCGGTGACATAGCCACAGCGTGGAGATTAAGGCGATCCACGTGGCTAGGGCGACGCCGCCTTGCCACGCGATGGCGCATCGAGTGCGCGTTGGTGACCAGAGGGATGGCGACCGGTCGAGTAGCAGTTGTACGACCGGTGTTGCTGTCAACAACCTGTGCACGAGCATCACACTTTTTATTTTTACAAGTTGGATTTGTTCAACCCCTTATGAATAAATCCCGGCCCGCCACTACATCATAGCCGGACTCTGATCCCAACACTGTCATAGAGTATATAGACTTGGAGAAACCTGCAGACTTGTAGTTACAACTGGCTTATTACTGCTGTGGTGAATTAGTAGCTTTTAAACAAAGGGAGATGCAGACTTGTCAATACATGTCCTGTGCTCAGTTGTCATGATGAAGCAAGGACATGATGAGAGAGAGGATGGTCGGGAGATCTGAATCAACGCCCGGAACAAGCAGCACGGGCGGCGGCGACACGAGGACGGCATCGGCATCTCGAGGAAACGACCAGAAATGCACGTAGCCACGTGTAGGAGTACGGACGTAGCGTCTGGTGCTTGCATCACACACTGCTCACCATTCACCATCACCAGTCACCGGTTCTTCTCTTCGGGGCTGCAATATTGCCTCACAGAAAGGCCTGGACCAGCCCAATGCGCCAGTGTTTTCTCCGTCACGCAGGCCGGCCGTGGGCTCGCGGCACCCTAGCATGTTGTCGTGGCCCACAGAGGAACGGCCCAGTTACCCATGAGCTGCCTGTCGGCCTACTCGTAGAAAACGCGTTCACGGACTCCACCTGTTTGTTCCATAAAAAATAATAATTTTAATTAAAAACCATTGCATATAGGATTTGGATCGTGGTGAGTTTTTTTCACACAAACTCCCTACCTGTTGGGTTTGAATCCATTCTCGTCACGCCTCGAGCGGATGCTGCGTTTTGAATCTAAGTTGCCGTGGCCAAGGAACGGGATTTAAGTGAAAAACTCATCACAAAATTCACCTTTTGTTCCAAAAACGTTGGATTCAAATCCTATAACTTTAATTTTAATTTTTATAGTTTGTTGCACATGAAATCGTTTTCCATACGTTTTCCTACATCGAACAGTAGTTCATGTGGCATCGTATAATGAGTTGTGGATATAGAAATGAAATTCATTTACCATTTAATTTATTTAATTATGCATGATTTTTATTTCTACATTTTCTCATATATCTTTTTTTGAACTGATTTATCATGGGAAAGGGAAAGGAGCGGCCACACGTGCTTGGTCCCGGCTTCGCCTTCCCCACCGGCCAAGCAGCGTTCATGTCCGCGTGCCAGGTGGCACCGCGTGACGTGACGACATTGACGCGTGGCCCCGGCTCACGAACCTGTCCTGTGTTCTCCGCAGCACGACCACATCGGACAGCGCCAGCGGCGTCACCCCGACGACTTCTCCATCGTCCGCCCTCCACGCCCCCACTCTGCCTCTGGCTCCCCAGAAGATCTGATAGATAGATTCCCCACCCAAATCCGGCGATACCATTCCTGTTCTCCACTTCCACAGAACCTTCCAGAGGCTTCCAGAAGGCCTTACCGACCCCGGTATCGACCTCTCCCCTCACAGCCTCTCTTTCGTGGCGGAAAGATCCGGCCCTTCTTCGGTTCTTCCCCGTCGATTAGCGCCGGCCGGCTTCCTCCATTGCCGCTGGCATTAACAACCGTCTCTTGGTGCCTGTAGCTTCCAGAGCTGCCGCCGGCGAGATCCAGGAGCTGCCTGCCATGGTGAAGGACAGCGCCTACTACGATGTCCTCGGGGTCAGCGTCGACGCGTCCCCGCCGAGATCAAGAAGGCGTATTACATCAAGGTGACCCCCACCACCATCTCCTCGCGCCTCGGCCGCGCCCCTCTTCGGTTATTCTTTGTCTTCGGTTGCATGTTGTGACCCGGATATAGGGAAGCTATTGAACACGCCTTTGTCAATTGTTTGGGTGCATGTTTTCTTCAGGCGAAGCTGGTGCATCCGACAAGAATCCCGGGAACCCTGATGCGGCACTCAAGTTCCAGGTAGGTTTTCCGTGTTCGATCCGTTATATATATACCATTGACTGCCCTCCGGTACCATGTGTCCATCGCAAGATAAAATTCGCTGAAACCAGCGCACATTGAGGCCTTATGGCTATAGAAGTAAGACATCAATGTTCTCTGAGACCAGCGCACATTGAGTTCAATACCTTTGCTTCGGTTTTTTCTAGGGGTACCATACCATAGCTTTGCAGGGTAGCATCTATCTTAGTTTGCCATGTGACAGAGTTTGGTTATTAGCATCTAAAAAAGTGTTACCTGTGAGCATCATTCACGATGCTTCATTTTCTGAACGTGATAGGATGTTGCTTTATACTAGTTTGATCTTTCTCCCGATTTTAAACATCCAAACTATTGACTGGTATTGTACATGTATAATCTTTGGGATGAATCAGTATGACCTCTCTATGGTTTTGACTGCTACAGAATGATGAATTAAATCGCTTGATCTTAACAGGAACTTGGAGAGGCCTATCAAGTCCTAAGTGATCCTGGGAAAAGGGAGGCTTATGATAAGTATGGAAAGGAGGGTCTTCCCCAGTAAGTCATGAGTCGTTTCTGATTTTTGATAAATATTAAGTATATATATTGTTCTTCAGAAAGGCAGTCTGCTCATGATTATTCAGATCAAAGCGACTTATCTGGTTTGGGGGCATAGAACATGAATAGATGATAGTGATTAGGTTGGATAGATACTTACAATGTGCTATAAAAGAATTCCTGTTTTAGTGAGAACAGACAACTGAATGCTGTTCAAAAGCTCAGTTGCAACCTTAACACTCTTTTTCAAACATAATCTTTTCATAAAATGCTGCACATGCTTCTATGCAGAAAAAAAAGGGATGTGAATTACTTGTGCCTTGTTCTGTTAATCATTTTCTTACTTAGTTGTTTCACAATTCATTCAGGGATAACATGGTGGATCCTGCTGCTGTCTTTGGCATGCTTTTTGGAAGTGACTATTTTGAAGATTATGTTGGCCAGCTTGCTCTAGCATCTATAGCTTCAGTGGAGGTTGAAGAAAACTCAAACAGTCAAGAGGCAAGAGTAAAGGTTCAAGAAAAGATAAAAGTATGTTATTTACTGCTCTTTTTCTGAATCAATTGCATCCAGGGTCGTGTTCGATGTAGGATCCACATTGCCTATTATAAGTTGAACTTAATTAACTTTGCTATGGTACAGGAGTTACAAAAAGAAAGAGAACGGAAGCTTACTCAGAGCCTGAAGGACCGACTTCAACCATATGTAGATGGGAGAAAGGATGAATTTGTGAGCTACGCAAGTGCAGAAGCTAGGCGTTTATCCGAAGCAGGTACATCATGGTATTATGTATTTGTTGTGCACAACTACTATGATGTGATTTTTTTTTTTTTTTCAAGGGGGTCATCTTCGTCTTGCAAATACTTCATTTCAATTTTACTCATCATCTGGTAGACACAGTAGATTTAGTTTCGTTTGAATAGATTGTATTTTTTTTTTTTGTGTGGCAAGCAGTGATGGTGGACCTCTGATGTCTTATTTGATTCCTTTAACGTATGATATTTCAGTATTGGCTTTCCAAGTTTTTTAACTTGTCTCAAATCTCATTAAAACATTTCAGCATTTGGTGAGGCTATGCTTCACACTATTGGGTATATCTATGTGCGGCAAGCAGCGAGAGAACTTGGGAAAAGTAGAATTTATATGGGTGTACCATTTATAGCTGAGTGGGTTAGAGACAAAGGACACCACATTAAATCACAGGTTAATGCTGCTTCAGGTACTTCCAAGGACACCCTTTAGTGCTTTGTTCAATCCATGTGTGGTCTCATTGCTAGTAACAAGTTTTCCGTTGTAGGTGCTATTTCTCTAATACAACTTCAAGAAGGGATGAAAAAAGATGGAGGGAAGTGAGAACAGTGAAGAGCAAGTTATGAAGACTTTTGAGGAGAAAAAAAGATGCCATGCTTAGCTCACTATGGAAAATTAATGTGGTTGATATCGAGTCAACACTTTCACATGTCTGCCAAGCGGTAGGTCCTGAGTGGCCCTAGAATTCTTGGATCAAAAATTGCATGCACATGCCACTAATAAATTAGAAATTATGATCTTTGATATTTCAGGTTCTGAAAGACAACACGGTCTCCAAAGATGTCCTGAAGTTGCGAGCCAAAGCATTGAAAAAGCTCGGAACGATATTCCAAGTAAGTTTTGTTTTAGTTTTCTGCTGCCCCATCTATTTCGGCTATTTTTGCTGCGACCCCAAAAGACCTCGTGGGTCATGAACTTTGGATTAATTTCCTTTTTATATGGCACCTTGTCTCCGGCCCATGGCCAGTGGGTTTAGTACTTAAGTAACAGTTTTTGTGTAAATTCAGGGCGCAAAGTCTATGTACCGTCGTGAAAACAGCCTGCGCGTTGAAGAAACGACCACAGATCCACAAAGCTACTCCGTCACACTGAAGCCTATGGACTACCATGTAACAAGGGATTTTGGTGATTTTTTTGAGTCTTTCAACTTTGTTTGTTTGCTAACTATAGCATTCGGAAGATGCAAATCCGATCTACAGTACCCTTGTATTATTTTATCTGTCTGTAGAAAGATGTGATGGCCATTTAACATGAAGATGTGACCTGCGCTTGATGCAGCATGATAACCTGTTGTAGCTGCCCGTTTCCCTTCTGGTTCTGGATACCGGATAGTAGCATTGTATTTGTATACAGATTACAGTACTTTTATTTGCCTATTGTGTTTGCTTCATTTCATTTCACTCTGAATGACTGAATCGCTGATGTCCTCACCGTTCTGCTGCACCTTTTGAGTCTGAATCAGAGTGGTGCACGCACGTTGGCACGCTGACGGGTGGCGCTTGCCAAGCTGGAGAGGGCTTGCTTGCTTGCTTGCTTACCACGGTTACACTACACTACACTACACTACACCCCAGCTAAGCTCCATCATATGTTATACTTGTGTCTCTTCGTCGTCTCATAAATAAGCCTAGCCCCCGATTAGTGCGCACATGAGGCTGCCCTGGGGGTGTTTATCCGCCACGTAACGTTAATTGCCGTCACATGAGGCTGAGCTGGCCCAAAAATGATGATGCCCGCAAAAGTAGGCCTTCGCCTTCCACTTCCACAGGCGGCGGCCCAGATCATCTGGCCCCAACGCCTTTCCCCTCTACATCAGGATCACAGCTCAGCTCAGCTCTCCCTCTCTCGGCCAGCCGGCCGGCGTCCGTTCTCCAGCCTGCAGCTGCACGACGACGATCGAGGTGAACTGGTGATGCCAGCCATTGCCATGGCGAGCGACAAAACTGATGTGCGCCCATTCATCCCCTCTACCGACACGTCCATCCTGCTGCAGCCGCTAGAACCTAGAAGCTTAGTAGAAGTAGGCTGTGGAAATGGAGACGGTGTAACTGTGGCCATAGTCAACAACAGTGAAGCCATCGGATTTGTCCTTGTCGATCCTATCCGAACGACGCGAGCGGAGCGGAGCCCCCTCGGATCCTAGGACTGACGTGATGACCTTGCCGAAAGGGACGCTGCCGGCCGGGGAGGATTCGCTCACAAGCCAATGCCGTCTTCACCAACGGAACGGGAGTGTGCTGCAAGCGTCGTCCGTGATAGATAGGTCGCATTGCATTGGGCATGGCCGGCACTATTTTTGGTTTGAATATTTTTCGTCTCCCTGGCTTGCAGGAGAGGAGACGAGAGGGGAAGCAGTGCTGTCACAAACTCGATCCGCTGCTGCTGCTGCTACCAGCTTCCACTCTGGTTTCGTGAGACACAAATCAGGACAAAAAGGATAAAAGCGCGACAGCAACCGGCGTAACGTAAACAAGCAAGAACCGTTCAGCAAGCCTGGCCAACTCCTTCACGTACTCCAGCACCACGACAGAGCACACAGAGAGAAAATATCAGACGAGTAAGAAAATAGTAAGGCCGTCAAGAGGAGTCAAAAATTCAGGAAAAAAAAAAAAGTACAGGTGCTTTCTGTGGTACTCATATCATACAAGTGAAATAACAACTGCAGGTTTAATTTATTTATTTTTCTTTACAAAAAGAAACACCTTTGTATTTGTATATATATATTGTAGTAGTACACAATAATCTCGTATGTACCGGACCGACCAATGTCTTCTGTTCCTCTGACCAAAGAAGGAGCAGAGTACACAGAAAAAAAGGGTAAAAGAAAAAGAGAGTGTGTATCATGGGCTAGACAAAATTAACATATTTGGTTACTATACGTACAATCCCTAATCTTGCAAATGCTTCTTCTTCGTCTTCTTCTTCCTCTTGTCTGTAAAAACGTAGGGGGAATGGATGGACGGACGGATGGATAATTCAGGGAGGAAAGGCAAGGATGAATCAAGGGGCAAAAAAGAGAAAGGGGAAAAAAAAGGATCAGAATTCAGAAGTATTCCAAGTTGAAGTCGAAATGCGCCAGGCTCTGTTCCTGGCCGCTGCAGGGCAGCAAGAACTTGTGCTCCAGCGCGACGTCGTCGTCGTCGTCCACGGCCTGGCCCCCGCCGGCGTAGCCTCCGCTGTGTTGCTGCTGGTGGTCCAGCTCCGTGTAGGGCTCCGGCTTGGCGGCGGCGCCGCCGCTGGAGGCCCAGTGCAGCACCTCGCTGTCGAGCACGGCATTGCTCATCTCCGCGCCGCAGTTCCAGTTGCTGCTGTTGCTCGAGCTCTCCCCGTAGCCCAGGTTCTCCGACACGTCCAGCACGCTGCTGTAGTCGGCCACGAACCCGGCGTCCGGCGACGCCTTGCCGACGACGACCTCGTCGCCGTACGGGCCGCCGTACAATGCCGCCACGCCCAGGTCGAAGCCGAAGTCGGTCACCGGGAACGGGTCGAACACGGCCGCCGGCTGCTGCTTGCACTGAGCGAGCGCCGTCGGCGTCGGCGTCGGATGCGGCGTCTCCTCCGGACTTACGGTCGTGGTCCCGAGCGTCCGTCACCGCCGCGCCCGCGCCCGCCTCCGCGGCGGCGCCGGCGGCGATGATTGGCTTGTGCGTGGCCGGGTCGATGCCCCGCTGCCGGAGCTTCTTCTTGAGGCAGCTGTTCCAGAAGTTCTTGATCTCGTTGTCCGTCCGTCCCGGCAAGTGCGACGCGATCTGCGACCACCTGCACGAATAATTCGCTTATTTTAGCCCATCACGCCGGCCGGCCATGAACACGGTTGCCAATTTGAATTATGATAATGCTAGCCTAGCTATCTCCCTCCGCCGCATTGCGGACAAGCGGCGGGACGGGAGATGGAGGCTGTGAATTACGGATGCATTGCGACGGCGACGGCTGTGAATTACCGACCTGTTGCCGAGGATCTCGTGGAGCGCGAGGATGAGGTCCTCCTCCTGCTGCGAGAAGCTGCCGCGCTTGAGGTCGGGCGGAGGTAGTTGATCCACCGCAGGCGGCAGCTCTTGCCGCAGCGCTGCAGCCCTGCACGCATGTCACCACAACGAGTGAGAAGGCAATTCAGGAAAGGCGCGCCATGGATGGAAGTTCGACGACGACGACGACAGAGTGATGGATACAACAGTGGGAGAGTGTGTTGCTTGCCTGCGAGCTTGGGGACAGAGCTCCAGCAGCCGACGCCGTGTCGGATGATGTGATTGTACAGCTTCTCGTCTTCCTCAGGCGACCAGAGACCCTTGCGGAGCTTGGCCTGCACGCCGCCGCCGCCGCAGGAGAGCCGTCCCATTCTCCGCTCTCTCTCTCTCTCTGCTCCGACGACGACGGCGACAAATTAAGAGACGGGGCAAGGGCAACGTCGGTGATCGACGACCGCTGCCACTTGCAATTGCAATGGCGATCGGTGCCTGCTTGTGGCTAGCTCTATGCTGTATGGGCTGGGGGTATATATGGGGAAGCGTGCGTACCAAGAACCACCTGCACACACTCTCTGGTGTGAGGTGAGGTGAGAGACGAACAAGGTGAGGCAGCGATCAAGTGGGTTCTAAGCAAGGTGCAGTGCGCCCGGCCAATGAATTGGAGCTCAAGATACCTCGACTCCCTCCCGTTTCTGAGAGAAATGGTGGGCGCCGTGGCGGCCTAAAATAGTGCTGCGCTGCGCCGTGCTAGACGAGAGAAAGGAGAGAGAGCTTTCGTGGCTTGCAACGGCAATGGAGAGAGAAAGAGGAAAGAGAGCAACTTCTCCGGTTCTCCCCCTCTCTCTTCTGTCCTTAACATTAACACGGCATTAGTTGGGGACATGACCTTTGCATTAGTACATTTTCCCATCCTGTTACGAGTGGATGAGTGACTAAACGCTGCTTTATAAGGCAACTGTGGAAAGGCAGCCATGAATGCGCCCCGTGGACTCGCGAGTTACGTCTAATTAATCCCGATCGTGCCCGTGGTACGATACGACGACGCAAAACAACCTCCCTATTCCTTTCACTCGCCTGGCCTGCAGGGTCCACTGTACGTGGAAACGGAGCTGATCGATCGAGTTCCACGGAGGAGCCAGAGCCAGAGCCCCCCGGCCGATCGAGTCACTCTTGGGCTCTCTAGCTAGCTAGCTAATCACGTCGCTAATCTCGATCGGCCTCACCAATCACGTCGCGTGTACTAGTAAATAAATTAATAAATGGCCATGGCCATCCCTGCCGACCTCGGCGTCAAATCTCATCCGTACGTCACCCTGCAGCAGGGCCCTACAGGCAGGAACATGTATGCCTTTCGCTCGTCTACAGCCGTCTGATTCCGATGTGGTTAATTAGTACTACACTAATTACTAAGTAAATAGAAGGGGTCATCGCCGGTGTCGTCAGTGAATCCGCCGATAGCGGCGGCCGCCGACGGTTGGAGTTGTTGCACTGTCGTCGATCGATCCCGGAAGAAAGAAATTGGGGGTTGAGTGACTCTCAGTTCACTGTAGTATCAGTCGTTTTACGGCTCGATCCAGGCAGTGATGACAGCGGATTTAACATCTCGCCTTCTCGAATCGATCTCACGTCTGCAGTGGATCCGATCTCTTCTGACAGCAACACACATATAACTAGCTCCTATGCAGGGAGGGAGTAAGCAGAATTGTTACTGGTGGATTATTCGCTTTCGTTTACCAGTGTATTGTCACATGTACTCAAGCAAATTAAAGTACAGTACCAACACGTACACGTCATTCTCGTTAATGACCTCACTGTAGCTGAAATAGAAACAAGGAGATTATGAAAGAAAACTGACAGGAAAAGCGCGTATAGTACTAATTAACCTGGTAACTTCTGAATTGATCGACTGTGATTCGCTCTTTTTTTTTCGAGATCACGTCGAAGTGCGTTTTTGTGAATCGCTCTTAATTTTCGCTCGCCCAATCATTTCAGTGTCGGGTAAAGAAAGAAAGAAAGAAGCGGCGTCGACAACGGTGAACAGTGTATTATGTGTTAGCGTAAACGTAAAAGCGTTCAGAAATTAACCTGCTTGTTGTGTTGTGTTTCCGCTTTCCAGGTCACTCATTTCACCATATGCCACTTGTTCATCGGTACGTGGACGTGCGTGGTAGTAAGCATGCATCAGGGTGTTGACATTAGCTAGTGGTGCCTCAATATATTCATCCAGGGAGAAAAGGACATTAGTGCGTGAAAGAATATACTCCTACTCGGTAATAATAAGTATTACGTACTACGTGCAACTCGTGTCCACTATGGCAATACTAAAATGTCCCAAGAATTATTGTCTGATGTCACCAGGTAGCTCGAGATAAGAAAAACAAGCAGAAAAGGTGAAGCCTGAAAGTTACCGAGTACTGAACGTGAGTACAACAAAGTGTACTACAGTATACTATGCATTACGTGCCATCATGTGGTGCAGACAAGAACAAGAGACAACAGGGGCAGCAGCACAAAAGTGGGCCCCGATCCTGAAGCCTGTGATTCTTGTGAACATGAAGGGAAAAGGAGGCCTGTGCATGTGGTACGTAGGCCTCGTCGTTTAGAACAAGAGACAACAGGGGTAGCAGCACGGAAGAGGGCCCCAATCCTATTTGATTCTTGTACTTGAAGGAAAAGGAGGCCTGTGCTCGTGAGTAGTACGTAGTACAGTGGTAAATATTTTGTTTGTGGTAAGGCACATCCTACAAGAGACAACAGGGGTAGCAAACTGTATAATTAGTTATTTTTTTTTACCTACATTTTATACCCAAACATATATTTTTGATTTAATGTACTTGAAGGGAAAAGAGAGGCCTAGTGCTTTAGCCAACTAAACGAGGCCGTAGTACAGTGGTACAGATGTTGCAGAGACGACAGTTGTGCGTACGTGATCACACCACACAGGCACGAGTGAGTACAGATGTTGGATAGGATCACAGGCTCAGCTGATGAGCCACAGAAAGCACAAAAAGACACCACACCCAAGTAAGCAAGAGAAAGTAGCAGCCATGAGTCGCCTGCACTGTACGGCAGTACCGTGTGCTACCAGACGGACGCGAGCCATGGATGGATCGTCGTCGATTGGCCGAAATCGTCCCCAAACACAGCACACAGCAGGTCAAAAGCTGGTGCTGTCGTCCAGCGCATCTGATCAAGATGGCGTTGAAGTTTTTGTTTTGTTTGTGCCACGGGTGGTTACTACGTTAGCACATGTTTTGCGGGGGTTCCCATCCAGCGGCCGGCCCCGGCCGGCCGCGTTCCTGGTGGCGGCAACAAACAACCGTTTTCTCGTTGCATGTAGACAGTTGTCCGGCCGTGCACGGGTCGATCGGAGCCATCCAAAGTTTTGAAGAAACGAAACTTTATCTTGCAACTATCGAGAGATCGGACGGTGTAGCTAGTAGCGTCTGGCAATGCGTGGTGATGGATCGATCGATCGCCGCACAACTTGTATGTACAGATGTACTAGCTTTGCTGCTGCCATGGTGCAGTGCAGCAGGTGCGTACGTAGCTTACGGAGCAACGGCGAATGATAGCGCCTCTACTGGCCACCACTAGCACTAGCCGAGGAGAGTGCATATCCGAGAGCTAGCTCTTGCGAGGCCAACGGTCGAGCGAGGGTGACCTGCGAACGCCACAAAGGCAACGAGCTTGGGGAGGAAGCGTGAGTTGGAGAAAGCGAGCCTCGCCGGCCAGCAGGGGCAGTCTCTCTCGCGTGCGGCGCCGTTCGTGTTCGCCGCTCGGCGAGAGAGCGTACCACACGCGCTCGCCGCTCGATCGCGCGGGTGCGTACGTACGTGATGGAGCTAGCGTAAGCCGTTAGGTGGCCGGTCGCGGGCTCGGGCACCTAGCTCACGGCCCCGGCCGGCGCTCGCTCGTGCGGTCGTGCCGCCGTGGTACGCGAGATAGAGGCCAATCAAGGGCAGGCGTGCATGCCGGCCGATCGATCGCTTTGTTGCTTGCAGCATGGTGCAAGACTAGGCACGATGGATCAGGTACGTATGTAGTACTACGATCGAGGTACGAGAAGCTGCTCCGGCCCACGGCCGTAGCCATAGCTAGCTAGGAGGCTAGGAGCAGAGTAGGCGCGCGCGCGCTCTGCACGGTGACACTGGCACCGGCACCTGTTAATTCTACTCCTGCAACAACAACGGCGGACGAACAAGGAGTTGAATGGACGACGATCCATGGGGACGGTGGTGTCCATTTGGTATGCCACATTGCGTGGCGGCCCGCCGCGCCGTTGCACTTGTTTGCCGCTCTGTTCGCGTGCGTTTGGGCTACTACTCTCTCGCTCGCTCGTTCACATGTTCGTGCGAAACCGACTTTCATGTGGTGCATCTGCATCGGTCATCCCGGATTATCCGTACGAGGAATTCCATTCCATGCCAGCGCGGGCTCTCGATCAGCCAGCCTCTCCGATCAGGGTAATGACGACAGACCTCGGCCACCAATTTGCTCATCGTCGTCAACACACTTGCTTGCTGGTTATTTCCTCTTCAATTTCGGCACGAATTGCAGCTGCAAACAGAATTAATGGATATGATGCATCCATGCATGCATAGTCCGGCTTGCATGCATGAGTTTGCAGCTTGTCCTGTTAGTTCCTTTGGCTTTGGCAAAGCTTGAAGCTACTTCATCACACACCAAGGTAGGCGGGATTTCGTTGTCGCACCAAGCTGTGCCAGTGCAGCGGTTACGCACAAAGCACAGTACAAAGAATGGTGTGTGCCATTTTCAAACCAACCAAAAAGGGCACGGAAACAACGGGGGTCGCCACTGCTGCTTTAATTAAAATTAAAGCTAGGCTCATATATAGATCCTAATCATCTCGCCCAAACGTGTAAGCTGTCGGTTACTGACCGGTGAGTGCTTCTACTCATGGACAAATGACTCCGCACGACTAGACCGCACGACCTACTACTAATTCCAGATGCAGCCGCATCCAAATGATTTCGGAACGAATTTACTCACCACCTAAACTATCACTACACTGTTAGTAACCGTAATATTTGTACATCTGGTCATGGGCACGAAAACCAAGATGCAAGCGAAATTACGTTTTTACCCCTAAGAAAATGCAAGCAGTGATGGGCAGTTCGTGCAGATGGTGCAGCCTTGCCGGACTCTAGAAGGAGCGAGCAAGCAAACGAGTGGTCCAAAGGCTTCCACGTAGCTCCCAACCTCCCAACGTTAGTCATCTGCAACTACCGAAATGCTGCGGTACCGCTAGTTGTCCCTACAATGATCCTATATTATGGGAAAAAAATTTGAACACCGATGTACAAATATTATCGGGACGGAGGGAGTACGTATAACTCTGCCACCTATTTTTTTTTCTCAGTGCACCAAATGTATTAATTCAACGATAATCATTTAAACTCGATATCTCTTCCTGTTACAACTTCTCTTCAAGACTAGAGTACTCCTATATATATGATGATGATAGAATCTGTTGACTGATGACTCGAGTGTGTGTACTGCCTTTTGCTCTCTCCCATTTCTTCAAGGAAACTCCATCATGCTTTTAATGTGCAATTCTATCTAAAGACAACACAAGTTACAAAAAGTCCTTCCATTGAACTAAGTCGTATATATTTTTTGTTCCAAGTCAAACTTATTTGACTATGCGTGTATAAAGTTTTGTGTAGTGTGAGAATATATAAGATGAACATACTATAGATTAATCATTAAAACATTATTATAGTACAGTATATATACCTTGCTTATAGGATGTTAAAATTGAACAATTTAATGCCATATAAAAGGACAGAAATTTAAAGAGTAACTATTAGATTTAAAAAATATATATATAATACTATTGATAGTTAAATATTTCTAGTCCAGTTAATTTAGTGCTGGCTAGCTATGTCAATGTCTGAAATGGACTATTTTCGATTGGAGAAAAGTACGTAAAAGATAAAGAGTAGCACCGCGGTATGGCGAATATGTGATAATGTTATTATAATGACTAGACTACGTCGTATGCCGCATCTACGGAACACGTAGAATTGGCACTCGATTAGTGTCTACAAGTGCATGTCCCTATTGTGGACAAAAAGATCCGGCTAGAATCTTACTCGAGGCCCTGATCTTGACTTGCCTCCTCTAGAAAGGAAAGGGAAGGAGAAGGTGAAAAGGAAAGCATAAAAAAGGGAGGGGAGGGAAGGGAGCAGCATGCATCATGTTGGCTCCTCTTTGAAGTTATGCAAACTAACAATAGGCACACCATATATACGCAAACACACAGACACTTGGGGTTTTCATATATAATATATTTATTAGTATAAGTACACACATATATATCAAATTCACAATGATATATAAAACTATAAATAAATATGAGGAGCCAGATGTTGGTTGTTTATGAGTCCATGGCGACGGAGGTTGGTGTGCAGTGCCATGCCATATGCCGTTGCCATCACAACAGATAGCGTGATGTGCACTTGCCTTGCGTGAGTAACCTGCATGATTAAGCCGTTCGGTCGGTACAATGGCCGGCTAGCGTTCGTTCGTTCAAGCCCCATGCAAAACCAAACCGTGCACTAATGGAGCTAGCCCACCTAATTTAATTAGCCTGCGGCCCTTTTCCTACAATGGCTAGAACTATCCATAGATTTTTTTCAGCAAGGTACGGCAAATGAAAATGTGTCACCGTCCATTATTTTATTTCTTAGTTAATTAACAATGATATAATAATTGAAATTAGTTACTTAACCTAACAAAAGCATGCATATATGTTCCCTATATATATATAATTGCAAGGTTACTGACATTTTTTTTATACGGAGTAAACATGTCTATACATACACTTAACTAATGATATTTTGCTGAGAAATCAGAATTATTACTATTTGGCCTGCACAATCTTTTTCAGTGATGGGGATAGCAGGAGCTACTTTTGGCTTGTCAGATGGTAGACCGTATTTTATTCCATAGGCTGGCAGTGAATCTAGAAGGGGAATCAATTCAGGGGTGATAGATGATCGAATCGACCTTACCGACAAATAATCATTCAGTTGATTGATCTGCTCAACTGTTGAAGCTCCTGTTCTCAGAATCTTGACGATTGTATGCGAATATCTGTACAATAGTACCCGATATTGTTGCGCCACTAGTTCGCTGACACTACAGCTAAGCATAACTTAATTAATTAGTACAGACCCAATAAGCATAGCTAATCACCTAATGTAAACTGCAAGCAATCACGATATATATATGCAGCCAGGGAGATTCTTTTTTTGTCCTCCAATGATATAAGAGAGAAGGAAGAATCGATCGCAGTGCCTTTCCACCTCAGAAAAAGGAATACTCAGTCCATTTCAAATTATAAATCGCTTTAACTAAAATAAATAGATGAACTTAATAGTTTTTTTTCGCGATCGGGGCGTTTACCCGTTTTTCATTAAGAGGAGGAAAACCAAATCCAAATCCTAGTACAATCTAACAAACCAGATGTCGAGAGGACATCGCAAGGACGGGTAGAACATGAGAGAAAGATTGCAAAAAAATTAAATCAAAGCAAAAGAGGAGTGGCAGTAGGCCTGAAGGAGCTCTTGGTGCACCGTCCTTTGTACTAAGCCATGAAGCTTTGTTGCGACCAAATCGACCACACCGGCAGCAAAGTCTTGAAACGCGCCTGTATCCATAAGTCAGCCTCCTCCACGACACGCTTTGCCAACTGCAAGATCGACGCCGAGTCGTTCCGAAAGACCCGGGCGTTCCGCTCCTTCCACAAACTCCATGAACTTAATAGTCAAGATGACTTGTAATTTAGAATTGAAGAAACAGTGAAAAAAAAGAAGACGAGCAGAGTAGGGCTGTTTTCTTCAGAGACCGGGCGGTCCGTGTCGATCGAGCGTGGATGGAGCCCCGGTTTCTTGCATGCAAGCACACTGTGGCCATATTTTCGTCGCCGTCGGGGCCGCCGTCACGTCAGGCCGGCATTATTACTCTACCTCTGCCAGTGAAAAAGGCGCAACCACCTCAAACAATCTCGCCCAGATTACGGTATGCCATGAGCCACACACTTTGCTCGCGCAAAACCAATATTCTAAACGCCCGCTTCTGTGAGTGTGATAGAGATATCCTTGCGTAGTTGCGTTGCGTTGCATGCATGCCGGTTGCTTCCCATGAAATCTTTCTTTCGCTCCCTGATGTGGACCGCCGCTTCGTTTCGTCATCAGTTCATGCCGTTGCTGTCGCTGTATGGTGTGGTGACTCAGCAACGCAGAAACGGAGCGCCAGTGCGTCAGTCATCAGTAGCAGTTGTTGCCCGTTGCGTCAATAGGAGTTGGGCGTCGACTCGAGGCTCCAGGGAGGCCATGCAGCTGCCAACGTAACACTGCAGACGTGTTTGTTTTACACGATGGGAGGGACTGCAGAGTGCACTTGTCTGTCCTCCCTGTAGATCCTGCAGAGTGGATACACTCTGCTGCAGTTGCAGTGCAGGGCCTTGGCACGCACGCACGCGCAGAGACATCCGTTTGTCCGTCCTGTTGTGGCCTCGTGCGCTGTCTGTCTGCGTGCATGGACAAGAGCCGGGCGTGCGCTGTCGATCATGCCGGCCGCTCGCTGTCAGGCCACTGCCACTGACTACGGCAGCCACGGGGCATGGCGTTCTCTGTTCTACGCACACACGCATCCTGACCAACAAGTGATCATCCTGACCAAGTGATCATGAGCAGCTATAGCCAGGGGGAGCGCGAGAAATGATCACACGTTGCTTTCCTACATGGCGGACGAGGACGTGGTTCGGGTCCATCCATCGCTCATGCCAGGTCGGAAGCTTCTGCGTACGTCCCGCCCGCCCCTGCTTTTTTGCCGTGGCCGGACCCGCGTGGCGCATTCGGGAAGGTTGACCAGGTGAAGTGTCGGCAGGCAGCTACTCTCTGATCCTGCTGCACTTCTGTTGCAGTGAGGTGCTGAGGTCTTCAAGTCTTGGCCTCCTTCTCTGTCTCTGTTGAAATGGCTGGGTAATTCGTCAAACGTACTGTGAATTGTGATTGAGAGGATGATGAGGATATATATGGTTGTCCCCGGCCTGGCCTGACCTTGGTAGCTAGGAAGGGAGAAAAAAAAAGGGTTGAAACTTTGCATGGGCGCACGTAAGAAAGGTGACGGGCCCATGGGGGAAATCGATCGAAAGCGTGGAAATTGTGCCACGCCTTTATTTGCAATTGTGTGCTCGTCAGCTGTAAAAAAGATTGTTTGTCACCGGCTCTGTCGCGTTTCGATTGGGTGATGAGACGAGGGGAAATTGAGAAGGCCTGTGCTGGGGGAATCGGAGAACAGCAAACTGACCGACCCGTTTGGACCGTGTGGCACGACTGCATGCAGATCATTTTTTTTTTTTCTCCATCCAAAATGATGATGCTCGCGCGTCTCCGGTTTTGTTCTACCCCGATGGACAGGACCACGCACGGCCTGGAAATCGGTTTGCAAATCGTGGTCAGGGCCGCCGTGCGTCGCATTGGCTTAATTGGCAAGTTAAGCTTGATTAGCCGAGGATAATTGGACGCCAACAGGCAATCGTACGGGATCCATGGCGTTGCAATTGCAACCAACTCAAGCCGCATCAGATCTTTTCGTCAGGGTACGGCACCTACGTGCGTCAACTAATGATCGAGGAGATAGATCCCTCTCGAAAGAGCAAGGTAACTGATTGGTGAGAAACAACTGCCACTGCCGAGCCAAGTGCATGGTCGACTCTGAGGTACTACTAGACTTCACTAGATAATGAAAAGGAACGAGACAATGCAAGCAATGTGAGCGTGCAAGACTGTATTGATTTCGATCGAGATACCACACGTTGTCTCTCTGGCTTCTCCGTTACAACTGTCTGCGGTGTCATCACTGTGTCCACCACCACCCATTGTTTCTCGTGCTCATTCGACACTGTGCGTGGGCCAGGTAAGAGGTAAAGGTCGTTGGATGCAGGCACCAGGCGAGGCCATGTCCATTCTCCAATGTCCCTTTGCTTGTCCCTGCAGCACGAAAAAGACGCCTTGGCGCCTTCCACACTTCCCGTCCGTACCCGTCCCGTCCCATCCCCTCGACGACGTCGTTGTAGCTTGCGCGTTCCAAGAAAGCGACGGGCCATGGCCGTCACCTCATTTTCGCGATTTCTACGGGCGCACACCTGTGCTCCCCGGCCCGCCACCGCTGGCCGATGCCGGACGCACGGCGGCCGACGCCGCAGGCTGCAGCGCTCCGTCTCACACCTGGCCATGCGCGCCGCCGTGTGGTTCCTGTCACGGGGATTAAAGGCGACGTTGGACGTGCAACAGGCCCTGGGTCCGGGTCCGTCCAGCGTTTTCTTCAGGCTCACAGTAAGCCAAGCCAGCCGCCTGGGGTCCTGCTCCGGTCCGGCCGGGCTGGCCGGCGCTCGTCGCGTGTTCCTCGCCTCCGTCCGAAAAAAGAGAAAAGCGAGCGGAAAGGCTGCGTTTTTTTTCTCTCTCCACAAGATGCATGTTGGGGGAGCACGTAGGGCCGGCGAGGTGGATCGGCGCCGGGCGACGTGAGGAGGAGACCGGCCGGCAGACACACACGTCCGATCCCCCCGCCGGGTCCGGTGTAAAAAAAGGCAGTTGCTTGCTTGCGATGCGAGTGCGAGAGCGAGAGCGAGAGCGCTCGCTCGCTCGGTCGCCCGACGCGCACGATGAGTAGCTTCACGGCAACGGCGACGTGCGTGCGTGCGTGCATGGTGGTTAGGCAAAGCCGCTGGCTGGCCGCGGTGTGACGCCACTGAAGTGACGCTTGCGTTTTGGTGACCTGCACACATTTCGTCAGGCTTCTGCAGCTCTGTGACCACTGATCACTTCGATTGACAAAATGGAGAAGGAAAATACTAGTTGCATGAGTCTTCTCGGCTCTTGTCAAGGCCCAATACTCTTTTTCTGAGCAAGAAATCAAGGCCTAACTAACACTTGAGACTTCCAGCCAACAGGCCGCAACTTGTGCAACGGGGCTATTTACGTTATGGGCCTCAACACCCACTTGTGCAGTTCGGACATGGGCTCATATATTGTTGGGTGTTGAGGCAGCATATTGCTCTCACAAAAATAATTTGTTTTCTATTGCCTCATGTGCTTGATTCATTACTCCTATACTTAGAAATTCTTTTCAAGTCATTTAAATGGAAGAAAAAAATCAAATATTTATGAAAAACAATAATGAAACCGGTACACAATTATTTGTATTTGATCTTTTTGATAAAATTTGAAATGTGGAATTTATTATTTTACGCGAATATCTTGAATCTTGACCCATAAAATATGTAAACATAATTGTGTGTTGTTATAGCTGGATGCCAAATTGCCTATTCAGCGGTCGATTTTATAGCAATTGTCGTTGCTTTGCAATGGAAAAAATTAAATGTAACCTGTTTCATGAATAGAGTGCAAAACATAAATAAAATTTTATGTATATAGAAAAAGGAAATAGAAAAAATGTTTTTTTGACATCAAAAATAGAAAAAATGTTAATTCTCATGTGGGGCCATGTCCGCCCAATTTTTTTTCCCTTTTCTCTTTTATTTATTCATTTTTTTTAATTCCTCCTCATAAAAGAGCTCTGGCTCATGTGGAGCAATGGTGAGGATGAAGTTGTTTGAAAAATATCTGGCAAAGTATCATGCTTGTGAGAGTTAAAAGAGCTACCGAATTTTCTTTTAGCACAGTTCCTCTATAAAAAAACGGTTCCTGTCTCCACTAAATGCTTTACAAAGAGCCAGTTTTTTACAGGCTAGAAGCAGCTTTTCATCTTTCACCTGCCGCGGTTGTCCTCACTCCCATCCTCACCTACCATGGCACTACCGAACGCGTGGCACATCACTCTTTGCTTGGCCCTTTCTTTGGAGCGATTCAATTTCAATTCTGATCACGGGCGAACGCACTAAAAACTTTCTACAGCCGCAGCTGTGTACTTGCTCAGTAGCTCCTATCAGTCAGTCGATGGGTCGGACGGGTGACGACGGCCGGCTGGAGGCGCTCCTCTCCGGCGGCGCCGCCGCCGAGGAGCCATGGCTCCGGCGCATGGCGTCTGCGATGGCGCTGGAGCTGCGTCTGCTGGCTCCCCTCGCTGCGCCGGCCGTGGTGGTCGACATGCTCATCATCGTCATGTCGTCGACCACGCAGATCGTGTGCGGCCAGCTCGGCAACGTCCAGCTCGCCGCCGCCCTCCCTCGGCAACAACGGCATCCAGGTCTTCGCCTACGGCCTCATGGTAAGTTGTACGCATATATAAATTCTCAGCTCGTCTCGTGTGTACGTACGATGACTGATGCTGTCTACGTCCACGTACACGGCCATGCCGCCATGGCCGTCCATTGCATATGCAGCTGGGGATGGGCAGCGCGGTGGAGACGCTGTGCGGGCAGGCGTACGGCACGGAGAAGTACGAGATGCTGGGCGTGTACCTGCAGCGCTCGACGGTGCTGCTCATGGCCACCGGCGTGCCGCTCGCCGCCATGTACGCGCTGTCGGATCCGCTGCTCCTGCTGCTGGGCCAGTCGCCGGAGTTCGCCGGCGCCGCCGCGGAGTTCGCCTACGGCCTCATCCCGCAGATCTTCGCGTACGCCGCCAACTTCCCCATCCAGAAGTTCCTGCAGGCGCAGAGCATCGTGGCGCCCAGCGCCTATATCCTGGCGGCCAGCTTCGAGCTGCACGTCGCGCTCAGCTGGCTCGCCGTCTACGGGCTGGGCCTCGGCCTGCTCGATCGGGGCCTTAATATGGGGAGGGATGAGGCTGGATGGAGAGTCCCTATCTTAATTCTATACTCAACATAGAGTAGAGTCCTAATTCTATAATGATTGGAGAAGGCTACACGCTATGGTATAGAATAGATAGAAGAGACCGGGACAAATATGGTAGGGGCCGGCAGACGGCAGACCTTAAAAAAAAAAAAGGTGGTAAAGAAATTTTCTCTCTTTATTAGTAGGTATAGATATAGATATAGATAATCCTATTGTAACGAATCACTCTATTTGTGGTCCAATAAGAACTATATCATCCACCTTTCATAAGCTTATACAATATAAGTGGTATCACCATATGTGTAGCCGCACCGGTTCTAATCATGAAAACTTATAGTGGATCATCCAAAAATTATTAGGTAGAAGAGAAGGAGCATGGATAACGTCAAACATCTAAAGATGAATAAAGGTATGTAAAATCTTTATCTTTTTGGTTGGTTGTAAAGCAAGTTAAGTCAACAGTTCAGTTATCAATACATGAATACAACCAAAAAATGCCCAAAGTTTTTCGGCTTGCTTTCATATAACTAGAGTTGGAGTGTTGGACTCACTGAGAATTAGAATACACTTCCAACCAACTTTTCTCACTTTGGCTTCGGTCTACATGTTGGGTCATTGTTTTGTGTGTATGTGTGGACCAAAACCATTGTCTACAAAAATGATGTGTTTATCTATTGCATTGGTGCTCAAATACTTGCTCCCATATTGTAATCAACCGCTTCTATTCACAGCGTAGCAAAAACTATAGCACCCCCTTCTATAACCTCATAGTTAGAAGTGTTATCATCCATATATATGTAGCTGCATTAATTCTAATTGTGATGTATCCAAAATTTGAAGGTTATTGTCTAAGGATCATTGATACATCTGAAGGTGCATGGATTGCGTCGAACTAAATGTGAATAAGGGTATTCATGATTATCTTTTTGATAGGTTGTGGGGCAAGTTAAGTTACCGGTTATCGATACAAGAATAAACGCTCTATCTTTCGGCTTGCTTTCATATCACGCAAGTGAAGTGACTTGCTTTCGTATTGATGGAGTTGGACTTACCTAGAATAATAAAATTCAATTCCAATCAACTCTCAAAAATTTACAAAACCACGACTTTTCCAACGGACGGATGGAGCCTCCCGACCGTCCCCTTCCCTCTGGCGACGGCGGCGGCGCCCCCAGCTGCCCTTCCATCGATCTCCTCCCCACCACGCCCCCCTCCAATCCAACCCCATATTCGGGTTCCCCGGCTCGGATCTACCGGTCCATGGGTGCTCCACCCGCGGGGCTGCTCCGGCTCCGTCAGCCACCTCCGTCGCCCCAGCATCCATGGCGACCACGACGGTCTTTTTCCGCCCCCATTTGCCTCGATCTGCACGGCGACCATCCCTGAGTCGCGGCCAGCCACCTCCTGTCGCGGGCGGGCGAGGACGTGGTGGGGCCGGTCCTTCCATGCTCGGCGCTAGTGGCGGCGGCGACGGTGGAAGCGGCGCGGTGTCACCGCGGGTTCTCGGCGGCGTCTTGGCGGCCGCTGCGGCTGGGCCGTCACGTTTCTTCTTCGCCGCGGCTCCGACTGCGGCCGGCGCCCGAAGCCGGTGGCTCCCTACCGGCGCATCTTCGCCTCTGAGCTCGACGGCGGGCGGCGTCAACGTTAACTTAACGAGCTTGAGGAGGGAAGTCGTGTGGGCGCCGACAACCGCCGCCCTGGGCCACGTCCGTCGCTCCCTCCCAGTCCGCTCCCACTCTGCGCCACCGCCACCGGCACCCGACCGCTGCGCCGCCCCGCGCCCGCCGGCCGCCTCGGCGTCGGAGGGGCGTAGTTGAGGACGTGTCGACGATGAAGAGAACGTGTGCTTGGCCACGCGCTTGCCATCCTCCCTCTCCCCGCATGTCCCACCCTTCTTCCCCGACCATCGGTCGCCTGGGGGGCAAGTTTCAGCACGGGAAGACGATCCTCACGCTGCGTCTAGCGATGACGAGCCCGCCCCGGCTGCCACTCGTCCGTCGTACCTGGATGTCGCCCGCAAAGCTATCCGGACCACCTCTCCTTCGACGGCGATGCGGTGCTGCGGGGGGGCGGCCACGCCTTTGCCTCTCGCGGGGAAGAGGCGGCGTCATCGTCGAGGCATGCAAGCTGCGCCCGCCAGAAATAACGCGTGGGTGCCCGTAGCGGCCGCCTTCTGGTCCGCGGCCGACGCCAGGATCCAGCCCACCGACGCCCGTCTTGACAGCGACCCCCACTGCCCGATGTCGGCGCCGATGGCTTCGAACCGTCGTTCGTCGTCGGCAACGCATCGCACTCAGGCAAGTGCTTCACCAAGACGTCGCCACCCCGTCCCACCGGGAGTTGGTGGGCCTTTGTTTCAACTATCGGGCGTGTGACCACATTGCGCTCGGTGCCACTCCCCGCGTTGTCTTCGTTGTCGGCCTCCGCCATCGGGCGAGGTGCGGCGTGATCGCCCGGCTAGAGAGCAAGCATGACCCTCCGCCGCCCGACCTCAACCGGGCCAAGACAAGGAAGTTCGGCCCCCCGTCGGTCCGCGCTGGGGCGTCGAATTCCACAAAGCGCCGCGGGCCGGCTCGCCGGGCGGCGTGCGTATCAAAGTTGGCAAACTTGATGCTTACGATGCCTCACGGGGACCCACTAGCGCTTCTCGGGGCGAGGGTGCGGACTCGTGATATGGGTTGACCCGATGCTCGATGAGCTTGTGGCCTCCTTCGCGCACGCCCTTGTGCCCCGGAGGACCGGTCGGGCGGTGCCGATCCCCTCCCCGCCGTGTGGTGGTGTACCTCACCTTCACGGATCTTTGAGGTCGCCACGACGGGGAACCGACACCCCCACCGCTACCACCTCGACCGCAGCCAACACGGACGACGCCGCACCGACGACGCAGCGTTTCGGTTGTCGCCTCCCGCCACTATTGCCGCTCCGCGCCCGCAGTCCGAGGGCGCCCGTTCGGTCGAGGGGATGCGCCGTGGCGGATGTCTGTCGCCAATTGCAACCCCCTTGTTAAGCGACCAAAGGTAAGGCATGCCAAAACTCCGGTTTCACTACGGCGCGGCCGTCCGCCTTGCGGCCAAGCCCGGAGCCCAACGCGACGTTGCGGCGCAAAGGTTTCTTCGCAGGCGTTCGGAGTTCGGTGGATGAAAACGCCGTGTCGGCCGACATTGTGGCCCAATTCAATGCGGCATTCAAGGGGGACATGACGGTCTTGCATAGCGAGCGCTTCAATAAGCCGCCGGGGAGGTTTTGATGTGACCGTGTTGGACCTCAACCTTAGTGGTTTGGAGGAGGAGCTAAGCGCCTGAGTGCTTCGCTTTGTCCACTAGCAACCGGTCGCACATTTGTTAAAATGTAATCCCAAAGATTTAGATCTAGTAGTTGGTAGGTTACGGGTGGTAACCTTTGTTACCATGTAAAGACTCTTTCGGCACTTTGTTTTGTTTCCTCGCTTAATGAAAAACGCTAAGAAGGCGTGATCTCGAAAAAATTCCAATCAACTCTCTTGCTCACACCTTTTCTGTGTGCGTGTTGAGGCACTGGTTTTTGGTAGGTTGCAACGCAAGTGAAGTCATCAGTTATCAATACAACATAAAACGCTTCAACTTCCGGCTTGCTTTCGTATCAATATAGTTAGACTCACCTAAAATAATAAATACAATTCCAACGCACTCCCTTGCTCACGTCTTTCTATGTGCGAGTTGAACCACTGTTTTTTAGGTTACAAAGCATCAATATAGCAAAAAAAAAAAAGCTTCAACCACCGACTTGCTTTCGTATCAATTGAGTTATACTCCTTGAGAATAATAAAATACAACTCTAGCCAACTCTCTTGCTCACGGCTTTCTATGTGCGTGTCGAGCCATTGTTTTTTTTGGTAGGTTGCAAAACAAACGAAGTCATCTGTTATCAATACAGAAGAAAAACGCTTCTACTTTCGGCGGAGTTGGACGTAGCGAGAATACTAATATATAATTCTAACCAACTCTCTTGCTTACGCCTTTCTATGTGCGTGTTGAGCCACCGCTACACGATACCTAAACCCACATGAATGCTACCAATATGGTTTTTATTTGTTGCACCGAGTAATCAAATAAACACAGTTCCATACGTTTTCCTCACGGATCGATCCAACCTTAAGACATGTAAACAAGGGTGCTAAACCCACGGAAGACGAGATCCAATGGTACCTCTTTTGTACTAACGATAGCACCACATAGGATGACTAAAAATGTATGTGTAATATCGAATCGAATCCAAAAAGTAAAGCTCCATCACAACACAACGGCATATATAATCGAATCGATCCGATCCTTGACATCTAATCACGTGACGATCCAGCGCGGCAGCCGCGTCTATTGCGTGCCATTCAGATCGATTTAAGAACCGGCGCTAGCTATAGCTATACCAGCAGATCGATGAGCCCACCAACCAATCCACTCTATCAGCAGCTGCAAACGTGCCGGAAACTATATACAAAACGGATAACCTCAACTGGGGGTCCCAGGTCGTAGCGCACCAGATCTGGATCCCAACACGACCCGACCCGGCTCTACTACTCTGTTGTGTGTTCTTGTCCCGTTTCCCCCGTCAGCTTCGTTTGTTTCCTCGCCCCGGTCCAAACCCAACCCGGGCAGCCGTGTCGCGTCGCGTCAGCCCCGTGCCCGTGCGTCGCGTGCCGCTGCCGACCCGCCCGCTGCTGCGGCTTTGCCCGTTGCCGTCGCCAATCCCGGCCCTAAAAAGGCCGCGTCCCACGTTGCCTTGGTTCCCCCACCCCTCCCTCCTTCCCCGGCACTGCGCAGCGCAGCGCCAGTGAGTCACACTGAGTCGGCTCCCTCTTCTCGATCGCTCTCGGTCCTCGGTCAACCAGGAGGCGAAGAGAGGAGGCAATGGCGGCGGACGGGAATGGCGCGGCCGCTGCTGCCGGCGGGGACACCAGGGCGGCCTTCGCGCAGATCTACAAGACGCTCAAGGAGGAGCTGCTCACCGACCCCGCCTTCGAGTTCACTGAGGAGTCGCGCCAGTGGATCGACCGCGTAACGACCCTCTCTCTCTCTCACTCCCTCTCCCTCTCTCGCTGCCGTCCTTCCTTTTCTGTCGCTGTTTCCTGGTTTGGTTTGTTTGATCCCTGTGCCGTGTGGGGACTGAGGAACTCCTCCGTGCGCCGTCGCCGTGGACCAGCGAGTTCGTTCTCCTCGTGTTCGGTTTAGGTTCCATCCCCGGATCGGCGGGCACCTCTGTAGTTCGTGATTTCGTGCGGCAACGTGTTCTTATTGAAGCGAAATTAATTTTGTTTACCGCGTGCACATGGAGACATATTATGGGTGAAATAAATGAAGAAAGTACCGGATCACGGGTAAATAAATGAGCGAGGATTAGTACTCTGGGAACAGAACAGCTTGTTACTCTTTTGTTTTTACGTGGGCTGGATGGAACGGAAGGGATCGACGCGTACGGAGTGGAACTGGAACTTCCCGATCAGCTGGGTTGGGTTGACGGGCTCTGCTTTTTGAAATTGAATTGCTGCCAAAACAGAGCAGAGCTTGTGATTATTAGGCTCTGCAGTTTAATTCAAACCACTGTAGCAGTTATTAGTGATGTATATGGATCTTGGGTGTTTTAACAGGTCGATTACTATTTGTTATGTTAGCTTAGTGCTTTTGATGCGCGTTGCTAATATGACATTTCTCTGTCTTTTCCCCTTCAAACAGATGCTTGACTACAATGTACTCGGAGGTGAGGAGATAACTCTGAATTGATTACTTCTACATTATATACGAGAAAACTAGTAACACTTCTGATCCGTATATGTTGTCCAATGACAGGCAAGTGTAACCGTGGGCTCTCTGTGGTTGATAGCTACAAGCTGTTGAAGGGTGCTGATGCTCTGGGCGAGGAGGAACTGTTCCTTGCTTGCACCCTTGGCTGGTGCATTGAATGGGTAATGTTTTTATCCCCCCCAATTTTTTCAGGAAGAATGTTAGTCAAGCAATTGAGTAGCTCATCTAAGTTTGCTGTTGTATTACAGCTGCAAGCTTTCTTTCTTGTGCTTGATGATATCATGGATGACTCCCACACTCGTCGTGGCCAGCCTTGCTGGTTCAGGGTGCCTCAGGTTTGTCTTAATGAATACCAAAGCATTTGTCTATTTTTTTTCCCCTTGTGTAGTAACTTCAGTGCAGAGAAATGTCTAATTCTCCTTGTTAAGTAATTGCTAAGGGTGGATTTTGTTTGCGATAGGTTGGTTCCATTGCTGTGAATGACGGAATTATCCTTCGCAACCATATCCCACGGATCCTTCGCCGCCACTTTAAGGGCAAGCCTTACTATGCTGATCTCCTTGACTTGTTCAATGAGGTAACTATATACGTTCAAATGCACATCAATGTTCAGCTCAAGCTTTCATATTATTACAGGTCCTGATTATGTTGTTTTGTTTCTAGGTTGAGTTCAAGACAGCTTCAGGTCAGCTGCTGGACCTTATCACAACCCATGAGGGAGAAAAAGATCTGACAAAGTACAACATAACAGTGTAAGTTAATATGTAATAATGACTCTGGGAAGATATTCTTTTGTACTCCGTATGTTTTACCATTTCAACTAAAGTGTTCTCTCACATTGTCATGTTTAGCTTTAGAGAAATGTTCTTTGCATAATAGTATATATTTATGGTAATTCTAATTCAGGATGTGCCTTTTATTTACTGATGAGTTCCTGCAACTGTTTTTGCAGTCACGGTCGTATAGTTCAGTACAAGACAGCCTACTATTCATTTTATCTGCCGGTGATTGGCCTTTTCTTTACTTTTGCATATACTATTGTCATGTGACCCCACATCTAGATTATCAATACAACATGAATGTGTTACTGATATGTTGCTTTATCAAAGGTTGCATGTGCCCTGCTGCTCTCTGGTGAGAATTTGGACAAGTATGGTGATGTAGAGAACATCCTTGTTGAAATGGGGACATACTTTCAAGTCCAGGTAGCACCAATTTTGCTGTGTGTATCTATGTGAACTCTGTCACAAGCATTAGTCTACTTATTAGAATTATTAATATTATTATTCTCTATCAGGATGACTATCTGGATTGTTATGGTGATCCTGAATTTATTGGCAAGGTTGGTGCATTTATCTATTTCAGTAACTTGAACTAGCACCCTTATCATACTTAATTATTTTTTACTCTTAGCTATTGTGATTAGATCGATGTTAATTTTAAATATAGATTGAACTGACATTGAAGATTACAAGTGCTCATGGCTAGTTGTGCAAGCCCTTGAGCGTGCTGATGAAAGTCAAAAAAGCGCATTCTATTTGTAAGTCATCTTCAGACCTCTTTTAAATGATTAGAAGTTTGTTGTCTAAAGGTTTGTACAATCGGTGGCTTTGCAGGAAAATTATGGCAAGAAAGATCCAGCTTGTGTGGCAAAAGTGAAGAACCTCTACAAAGAACTTAACCTAGAGGTCTGTCTCTACCCTTGATGAGGCTTTGTATCTGTAGATTGTAATCATTTGCTCATGTAAGCCCACCATAAACATAATGCAGTAAATACTGATTAAAGATCAATGTGATGCCCATTTTGCATATAATATGGGGATGTCTAGTTTGATGAACCATCCCATCTTAAATGAGGTGGTTCAACATCCATCCCTCATGCTTATACTAATTATTAGTTTGTGAAAATGAGGTGGTGATCCATCAACTCGTCCCATTCAACAAACCAAACAAAAAGGTGAGGAATGGCAAGGTGATTGACCACCATGGACTACCATATTCTCATACCAAACTGAACACCCCACATTTTCATATACCCGTTTTGATAATTGCTATTTTTATATTTTACTGAAATGATGTTGATGCCTTGGAGACTACACACGTGTGCAATGTGACACTTAAGTTTCACTGGACGAAGTAGAAATCAGCCACACTCTTTCTTACTTTTTGTCTGAAAATAGGATGACATACTGAAGCACTTTCTCAAACCTTACTAAAGTCTGACATTTTGTTTATCTTTTTGTTCCAGGCAGTATTTCAGGAGTACGAGAATGAGAGCTACAAGAAGCTGATTGCAGAAATTGAAGCCCAACCAAGCATCGCGGTTCAGAACGTGCTGAAGTCCTTTTTGCACAAGATCTACAAGAGGCAGAAGTAGGGTGCTCTTGCATAGGGAGCTCAGGAGCTGTTACTCCATCGCATGCTTGACAGATACCAGACTTCCTCACCCACATGATGTGGAGCTTCTAGTTAAAAAAAAATCAATGTAGTATGACACACCTTGCTGCTCTGAATATTAACAGACAGCTCAGGCAAGGTGCTATTTCGGTTTGGTGGACCGCATGTTGCAGACAGTAAATTGGTTTTTTATTTGCGTCTTATCGACTTTGCTTCTTTTTCCACAGCCCTCCAGTCGCTTTCAAATAAATTTCTAACTAACGTGCTACTTCTTAGTTCTTTGCCTCTCTCTTTTTCTGTGGCCACCGGCCTTGCTTCAAGTAAATCTGTAAATTCAAGTAAATCTGTAAATTTCTAGCGTGCTCAGGGTAAAATATCTGTTATTGTCTAGGAAATTAAAGTGAAACGGTGAGACTAAAGTAGACTTTATGTGAGCATGGAAACAAAGGCTTGAGAAAGTAAGGAAAATGCCCGCATCTTCTATGGCTTTGGGGGTACAATATTTTGGAAAGAAAAGTGCCTTCACATGAGAGAAGAATATTCCAAAACCTAAATTTCAGGAGCTTGAGCAACAAGCACTGATTACGCAACAAATGATTCCCCAACATGTACATATTATACTAGTAGTTCCAGCAAGGGCAAAATTGAATTAAGTTTCGAGCTCCTTTCTTTTTTTTTTCCAGCTAGAGTTTGGAGTAAGGGGATGTTTGGTTCCAAAGACAAATGACTAAATGAGACTAAAATTAGTCACTAGTCTCTCTCAAGAGTCTATTGAAATAGGGACTAAATGAGACCAAAATTAGTCCCCTAGTCCCACATGTTTTGGTAATTTAGGGACTAAATGAGACTAATAAAATTTCTAGTCCCTAAATCCTATAAGAACCAAACAGACCCTAAATCACCAAGACAACTTTATGCTTGAACATAACAATTTAACAGGCAAGTGTACATATAAACAAGAAAGGGAGCACTACATGTATTCGCCTGAACTGCGTGATTATAACGATTTAAATTTAACAGGCAAGTCTGTTAGTAAATAGTTCATATACATACATAAGGGAGCACTACAACAAGTATCTGCCTGGAATTAAGTCATTGTTTCCGAGATAGTAATGAATTGGTTTCATGCTTGGCATCTATCTTTCGGACAAAAAGAACAGGATATAAACACTTGCTAAGTTAACATATACGAAATTCTATCCCTTTCTTTTTCCAGGAACCTAGTCCTAATTCGATTGGTTGGGAATCCAGAAAGTTAGAGCAGTTGATGCAGTTGCAAACATCCCCGACGAGGGGCCCACTTCAATGCTGTAATAGGACCAATGTGACTGTTCCAACAAGCAATCTGCAAAACAAATATGACCCTTAGACTCGTAGCAACCTCGCAACAAATGTTAAAAGCCTGATTAAAGAAAAGCACCTCTTGTACTGTATTGATGTTCCAAGCATGCAGGGTTCCATCACCTGATCCTGCCAAAAATAAAAACAGTTAGCCCTCCTAGGAAAAATCATCTTCTACATTCCAATTTCCAAGGTTTATTCATAGGAGCACATGCGTAATGTCTTAGTTGTGCTAGAATGATGTAGGTGCAGCATACTATCATATGATACAATGATCATCACTGCATAATTGTTTTTTAATTGGACGTTAACAGTTGAGGCAGTATAGGTTCCTAAATATACATTGTTGGTTAATGGCAAAGGTGAAGCTGAAGGGGAATAACATAGTGAATTCTTGCTACTTGTCAGATCTATCCATAAAAGAGATGAGCAGAAGTTGAGATACTTCAAAAAACAAATGCACCTTGTTAGGCCTTAAGTGCAGGGATTCTAGAGGGCAATTTTCCATATGAACCAGAATATGCAATTACCTGAAATTACATATTGACCATCTGGAGTGAAAGCAGCTTCATTTGTTACATTGGGAGATGGTTCTAAACTAAAGCCACACCTCTGCAAATTACAATGGGATATTAGCAAAAGGATGTAAGATCAGAAAATGCGCACCACAAGGATTTGTATCTGAAGCACAGAAAAAAAGGGAGATAATATAACTCAACTTATCCCTCCATATGCATCCAGCACATATATATGGTTGTTAGTTGTTGTCAAAAGCATAGACTTGCCATCGTTGCTAAATTTGATGTCAGAAACTTCAGCTGTATCTCCACCAACCAAGAAAGTGTCAAACGGACCCTGAAATTGGATTGATTCACAAGATAAATATTTCACACCCCTTCCACAAATACATGGTTGTTCTGCATTATGTTAACTATATACCTTGTCATAGGATCGAAATCAAATAACTTAATAGCACCACCTTCCATTGCTACAGCAAAAACAAGCCCCTGCTGATCATATGCAACAGAAGGTCTACCACGCAGCCTTAGTATGCCCTGAATGATAAATGAGTAAGCATGAAAGCGCTTAGAGGATAAAGGGCATCTTTCATCTCATAAATGTAAACTAGCATAGTTGGTTGCTATAGTGAGTTCCGGTCAAGATTGGTAGCCAACCTGACAAGCATTTACACGAAGATCCCATATTCTGACACTGTGGTCAAGTGATCCTGACATAAAGCTATCATTGACAGGTGACATACATAATGAAACAACCCTGAGATGAAAGGGAACAACTATCAGCATCTGCCATGTCACAAACAAGAAATGCAGCAGCATCAGAAGAAAAATAAAACAAACCTGTCTTTGTGCCCTTTGAAGTATCTTAAGCAACGGTTGTCATACAATGACAGATAACGAAGTGACTCTGCAGACTCTAGGTTGTATCTTGAAGAGCATAAGATAGAACTTGGATGATGAGTAAAGCAGACACGGTCAGCACCGTGTTTCCTGTGATAGGTAGTCTTTAACAACCTGAAACAATAGTCAGGAGGTTGTAGCATTGATTACTGGTGGCTTACTAAATATACTTTGCTGAGTACATATGACAAAGCAAAACTGCTCGATGATCCAAATATTTCATAAAACATCTGGAATGAAGGAATGTTTCCTGCCAGCACAATTAAATCACATCTCTAGCGATATAGTCAAAACATAACAGAAGAGCAAGACTAAACATAATCCATGCATATTTATCAAATGTTAAACTGGCCATTGCCAACATGCTGGATCTACCCACTAGGAAATTAGCTTCAATAGCATCTACTCCAGTAGCATTGTTTCTAACCACAAAAAAAATATTGATTCTATAATATCTTGCAGTAAGGTAACCCAAAAAATCACATCGCAACACGAACTATTCATTGAAATCAATCAGCAGAGCCAACACTTTTCCTCGGACACATTAGATTCCACACATTACAGCTGCATTAAAAAAGTGAGGTGAAATCAAGCAAAGGCTAGGGTACCCACGTCGCACTGGTGATGTTGTATAGGCGGATGGAATCGTCCTCGCTAGAGGTGACCAGAAGATCTTCCTTGCGGTGGAAGTCGAGGCAGTTTATTTTCCCGGCCTGCAGCCGATTTGGACGGCAAATTAGTGCGAGGCGAGAACCTTCTAAGGAATAGGTGGGTTGGGGCTTCTAGCACTGGAACTCACATAGTCAGTGAAGACGGCGCCGATAGCCATGCCGCGGACGATCTCGTCGTCCAGCTGCGGCAACGCCGCCGCCGCCGCCATCTTGTTCCCGGTGGCTGCTGCTACAACAATCGAGTCCGCCGCAGCCCAGGTTTTCGATCTCAATTTGGTAATGGAGGAGGGTGTGAGGAATCATATCGGACCCGAGTCACCTGCCAACCAGGGAGAGACGTACCAGAGCGCGCGGCCTACGTGGGCCTGTTTGATGGCGCCCTCGCCTGGGCCGGCCTGTGCAAGCCATCTCAGCCCCGGGCGATGGAAATGGGACGCCTCGGGCTCTGCCTGGGGAGCACGAGGCGAGTGCGCGAGGTCTTCTATTCTTCTTTTCAATATATAATATATACATATTTATATATTTATTTTATTTTTACTTTAATTTATTTTTCTATGTTTTAAATTTTACTATATTTTTTTATTTATTTGTTTATATTATATTTTTATATTTTATGGTATTTTATTATTCTTTTATATTTGTATATAATTTTATTTAATTTTTTACTATATTATTATTTAATTCATTTTTCCATGTTTTTATTTTTTTACTTTCCATTTTAATTTTTGTTTTCAATATTTTTTATATCTTTTATTTTTATTTATCTTACTATATTTCATTCTAATAAATTATTTTTATTTTATCATTTTATGTCCATGATTTTTTGTTTATCACAATATTTATGATGTGTCCCATGTGTATTATGAGATGTTCCATGATATATTCTGGGACGTTCTACGATATATCTTTAGTTGTTCATACCCTGAGATGTTCCATGGTACATTTTTTGTTGTTTGAGTAGAATTCATGTGGTGTTCCTTCTCTACTATGCGGGATTTTCTATTGTATTGTTATTGTCTTCCCTCGTGTTTTGTTATCTTCTACTAACTTCTCCTTTTATCGCTACCTTCACTTGATGTTCTATTTTGCATATTTTGATGTTCTAGATGTGATGTTCTAGATGTATTATGTGTTGTTCAATGATTTAAGTTAGGATGTTCGATTAGTATAATAATGTTTCATGGTTATCTTTGTTCCCTATGTTAATATTTTATATTTTGTCTATCTATGATTCTATGTTATTCATTTATTCTAAATATCTTTTAGGGGTGAAAGGAGTACACGAATAGAATCAGAGAAATAAGAGAAAAAAAATCTAACTGCTAGTGTGTCGCGCACTTCGTTTCTTTCTGATTAGAGTAGAGGGACAATGGCCTACTCGTTGCTTTGCTAGTCGCGGAGCATGAAGGTCATGGTGGCACGTGGCCACACACAACCCCAGCGGCGCTGCACGGGACAGCTTCTACACGGGCCAATCGTGACGCTATGGCTGCCATGTATGTATAAATAGTTTTTTCCCACAACAACATGGAGGGACCGGATCACGCGCTCTAGAAGAAATAAAGGGACAAACACTAAACAAATTAACTAGCTAATTAGGTGTATATTGTACAGACCAATTAGGATGTTTTGCCAACAAAGCCAAACCTGCATTATATCTATATACCTACTAATAGAGTCAAAATTTTCGTTTCATCTTTTTTTTTTACGTTATCTCTTTGCCTAGCCCACAGCCCCCCCCTTTAACATGGTTGGGTCTCTGTTGGGCCCACACCCACCTATAATCACAAAACTGATCCGGTTTCAGTCGATACATGATACAACAATCTCAGTTCAGATAGGATATGTTCCGTTCACCAAAAATTTCCGTTTACCTAAATTTCTTTCCACTATCACATTAGAGTTTTGGAAAAAAGTAACGCAGCTCAACACAATATCAATTAGAAAGAAGTACAGAGAAGAGAAGAGTCGCTTGAGATAAAGTTGGCTAATGTTGAGTCGTGATGCTAACCATCTCCTTTGATTTCCCTCCTATAAATACTGGTTGTGCATACGACAATACGACATAGCGTTGTTTGTTAGCAACTTGGGTCAATAGATCTATTGTGTTATGTGCATATATTCGACATTATGATGAAGAAGTTTTTGGGAATCGTTCTCTTTGTCCTCCTGGCTGCGCCAGTGGTGCAAGTGCCGACGCCACCCTAACAACGCCGCCGCTGAGACGGCCAGATGTCGTTTGTATTCGGTGATTCCTTCATCGACGCCGCAACATTGCACACGCACGCCGGGAAGAGGTGCATCATCTTGTCAGTGGTTCTACCCCTACGGCGGCTCGGACACTACTCATCACAACAACCCAACCGGACGCCGTCTCCGATGGACTCGTAATCTGATCTCTGGTACATATGGTGTATATTTTCATCACCGGCACACCATGCATGCTATGCTCACAGGATGTGGTATGTAATCTTTCTCCATCCGCCATATGATTGATTGGTTGTTCCCCGATAATGCATCAACAAGGATCCTAGGCTTTGACGAGTCCCTTCCGCTCACAGTTGTCGAAGAATGACATGGACGTATCTCAAGCGCCAACTTCGCAACGGGGGGATGGCGTGTACGATATGCGGGACATGCTTGAGTAAACAAAAATAAATTGTATAGATAATTGCTCAACAAACTATGTATCCCGTTGCAACACACATGCATATATGCTAGTAATGATAATAAAAGGAACAAACTAGAGGGAGAGGATGGTATAAAATTCTCATTAATAATTGTTGGAACTAAAATTTTGAAAAAACTTAGGTCGTGAGTATAAAAGTTGTCATTAAAAATTTTTAGGACTATAGTTCGAGCTCGGTAGTGGAAATGAGAGAAATAAGGTAGAGAGAAGAGAGCTTGGTAGTGGAGAGAAGAGAGATCAGTTGTGGAGAGAGTACACATAGGTTTTGAGACAAGCAAATAAATTGGGGATGAGATCACTTCCCTTCATGCCCTTGGGTACTATATATAACCAATGGTTAGTTATAGGTGAGGAATTCACATACCACTACACTAGCACCTATTGGGCCTCTTCAAAGGTGATTCTTGGCTCATATACCATATGGACCCCCTCAATAGTAGCACATCAACTTCTACTCGGTTGTGCCTAGTATTGCATGACCTAAAATATGCTGATACAAGAAGGGACAATACAACTCGAAACTTGGTTGTGAGGATCATACTTCACAAGATATGTGTGCACGCCTCACTAAAAACACAATTCCAAATCCTATGGGGAAAAGGGCATGAAGAAAAGAGCACATGCACGATACTAATCTATACATGTGCTAACTCCGAGGCTTCTAGCTCCAAGTGCCCTAATGTTGATCTTCCCCCAAGTCTTCATCTTTGGGCTTTGACACCTTCGCCACTTTCTATATGGTATGGTTCATCGGCTTTGCTCGATGCGTAGAATTTTGCCTCTAGGACCTTTTAGCCACAAAGATCTTTGTCTCCAAATCCTTCTCGGTGCGCAGATCCTTCTTTTCAAGACCTTCTCATCAGAAAGTTCACTTTATGATGTATCTTCTCTTTGAAAATGAATATAGTTGTTGTAGTTGAAGTGGTCAATGTAGTCAAAGTAGTCATTGACAAAGCTTGTTATGAGATCTCCAAATCTTCTCACACGAGACTCAAGAAAAACAACTCTCCCTCTTGAGGGACCGGTCCTCTAGTATGCTCCCTAGCTCCTCTTGGCCGACGCCGAACTGAATCCTTAGTTGTGCTCGGGTGTAGTGGACATAATCAAAGTAGTGGAAGTTGATGTCTAGACCAAAGTTGTCGGGTGAACCTATGGCTAAATTGGTTGATGAAGGTAGAGTACACCTTTGTTCCAAAGAAGTTGATGTTGTCCCCCGAGCTCGGGTGATAGAGGCAAGTTGTCATAGGCATTGATGTCAAAGATGTCGAAAGGTTTTGAGCTATTGTATTGATCGAAGATGATGGTGAAGCCCATATTGTTGAAGTGTTGGCAGAGGTCGGGTCATATCACTTCACCGAGGGTGTTGGAGAAGGCCCACTTGCAACGGTGTTTGGCGAGGTGATATTTGTGTAGACACCGGAAGTGTCGCAAAAGCCTCTCATGCCCGATGTTTTAAAAGAGGTGAGTTGCTTTGCTTTAACGAAGGGGTCATTGAAGCTCCTTTTGCCGAGGATGGATGAGTAGCATGGAATTCAGAGATGCCTGGTATTTGAATGTTGGGCTGTTGATGGTTGTAGAGTAAACTTTAGAAGACCTCTTTGGTTACATGTTTGTAAAAGGTTAATAGCCAATTCTTTGATATATAGCGCTTGTTATCCGCGGTCCGCTACCTCAGCACTAATTCGCTACCTACTATATGCTATTTAGTATCTTGAATATGACATTCAAAACATATTGGAATACCTAAAGAGGAAATATGCATTGGTCTCGACAGAGTTCAGAATTTTAGACCGAAATTCCCGATAATCGGCGAAATTCATTTCTCGTCCAAAGGCCGATATTAAGCTATATCGGCGCGATAATCAGCGAAATTCAAATTTTGAACAAATTTTGTTATTTCTTTAAAGTCGGTTTGGACATCTTTTTGCAATGAGAAAACTTGATAGTCGCTGAAATTACCGATATTCATTTCTATCGCTGGGCATTGATTTTTTGGCCGAAACGATATCCAAAACGTTGCCAAGAAGAAGACGATGCTGAATTCTTGCTTGTTTGCGTGGTTTGACAATCGGAGCAGGATAGAAGACATCAATACCTCTCTTTCCTCTACCTCTTTCTTTCTCCTTTAGCTCTCGTCTCCCCCAACTGCTCTATAGCCAAGCACGAAGGCGAAAACAATCTAAGGATCGGATAATCAGCACCAACATGAAAAAAATAACAATGGACCGAGTAAACAAAGGCTCATAATCAAGAACTTTTTTCTCGAACGTGCATTGCACGGATTTCATTAAGACAAAGGGAATGTTTGAGTTACAACACAACCAAATAAAACATCAGTAATCCTGGGATTACTGCATGCACCACAACCCAAGGGCAACAAGAGATTGTGATTAAAAGTAAACTAAATGACAGCTCAAGCTAGCTATGAGCAAGTGGGGAAAGACCTCTACTGTGTGTCCCCATCCAGGTCGGCCAGGTTCAGATTCCAAGCCACCGGATCGAAGTCTTCGCCGAAGAGCACCTCCAAAGCCTTCTCCTTTCTTGACGTCAGCGGACCCGTAAAGGCCTCCAAGTACTGGAGAGCGGCCTCCAAATCAGCCGGCGGACCCGTAAAGGCCTCCAAGTACTGGCGAGCGGCCTCCAAGTCAGCCGGCGGGAGGTGAGGTGCAATGCCCATCTTCTGCATCACTGACTACGCTTGAAGCATATTCCGTGCATAAGATAAATCTCAACCTAGAGGAGGGATGAGTAAACACGCATTTCTCTACGGATTTGGTTAAATTTGACATTTTTTTTTCATCTAAAAGCAAAATGCACACTTTTTTTTGGGAACCAATGACGAGAGAAGTAAGTAGTACTCCGTGAATATGATAAATCTCAACCTGTAATTCCGTGTTAGTAACCTCATCAAGTTACACTACTAGTAAATACAAGTCTCTCAGGCCTTGTTCGTATTATATACTTATTCAAGTGCAGGAGATCGATCGATACAACACCGCCGCCCCTGCTTTTACAACCGGCCTAGTTTAGTGCCCGTGGGCGTGCGCGTCCCCCGACTGCTTGACGACGACGGCGATGTTGAGGACGTTGTCGACGAGGCGCCAGACGTTCTTTTGCATGGCCAAGAATGGGTCCTTCATGTCCGGGAAGTCCTGGAAGGCGTTGTCGCAATCGCCGGCGCTCGTGAGGGCGGCGGACAGCTTGGTGTTGAGGTCGACCTGGGTGCCCTGCGTGGCGACGATCTTCTCCGTCTCCTCCAGCGTCTGCACCACGTTGTCGTACCCGGTGCTGCAGGAATCCATGATGGACGCCATCGGCCTGCCCTCGTGGGATTTCTTCGCGTACTCGTCCACCCGGCTCTTTGCCTCCTTCGCCTTCTCCGTCGCGACGCGCATCGACGCCAGCAGCAGATCGCGCGGCGTGCTCACCTTCGGGAGCTTCGTCAAGCTCTGGCACATCTTCTTGAACCGCACCTGCATGCATCATCGATTAGCAAATCCCGTGCCATCCATCCATAGACAGATCGATCGACGAGTGAAGACATATCCAAAAATTCTTATTACCTGGCTGCATGTCTTCTGGAATGCGGGGTTCTCGCGAATCAGATCGGGGACCAAGCGGGCGTCGGCGGTGGCCGCGAAGGCCAGGAGGAGGAGGAGGAGGAGGAGGGTGGCGACGATGATCCTCGAGCTCTCCATGGTTTCTGCCGCTCTCGTTTCTCTAGACCGCCCTCTCGATTGTTTTGTCGAGAAGTGTAGAGGGCGGTGTAATAAAGAAACAAACACGAAGGCCGAGAGAATTTACAGGCTGATGGTTCTGCTTCCAAACGGCGTGTGGTTTATATAGGAGAGAAACGAATACGCGAGGCCACAGGTTTGCCCATGGCTTTTCCTTGGTTTTAGTGGTTCCCCGCCATGGCCTCTCACGCTCACCGTGGTTTTAGCCTCCCCCTAAACATAGCTGCTTGCGTTGCCAACTTGACAACAGAAAGATGTGTGTGAACATGCAATGATCGGTCCGTCTATTGAAGCCTACTGAGCTAATCCGATATGCTCTGATTTCTGAACGTTTATCCATGCCCTATCACAAGAATCTGAATCATACACAAAAATGGATTTAGGCCTCGTTTAGTTGGCTAAAGTTTCTAACTCTTTTTTCACTCTCTCCCATCACATCACATTAAATACACCAAAAGACATATGTTCGAAAGTATTTAAATGTAGGTAAAAAAAATAACTAATTACACAGTTTAGATGTACATTGCGAGACGCGATTCTTTTGAGCCTAGTTACCCCATGGTAGGATAATATTTACCACAAACAAACGAAAGTCTTCTGAGAGTCTTCAGGGAGTTCCGGGAGTTACTTTTTTCTAAAATTCCTAACATCTAAACGAGGCCTTAGAGTCATGAGTCACAGAAAGATCTGCCAAACAATCTTAGCTGGAACTGTATATAGGGAATACTAAAAACCAAAGTTGGCACCAACATGGGTCTTCAGTTCACATAGGGATCTGCACTAGAGGACTAGTCCTAGGTGGGAAAACGAGCATCTCTAGTTCCAGAATCCAAAGCAACAGTTTCAGAGATCCCCTAAAAAAATACATATATATTTTCTTGAACAAACTGGAGGGCCTGAAGCCCCTACAGAGAAATTTTATTAAACCAAAAGAGTCATGAAACAAAGCGATTTACAAAAAGAGCAGAACTGCAGAAGGACGACAAGCCGAGATTTTACAAAGAAGTAGAGCTGCAGAAGGACAAGAGCAGCTAGCAACAAACAAAACTTACAAGAAACAAAAAAATGGACACAAAGAAAGTGAGGGCTGCCAAGCACGCAGGAACTGCATGCCTCAGATTCACGAATCTGAATCTTCTTCTGGGTCTTCTTCAGAACGCTGGACGAAGTCCTCCTTGGAGAGGCAGGACTCCGGGATGACGGTGCCGACGCTCCTCCCGAACGCCTTGCGGCAGTAGGACGACGCCTTCTTCCCATCCACCCGGGTCAGGTTCACGTTGACGAGCGACAGGTGCCTGCACGGCTTGGCGTCGCTGCAGGAGAACTTCACGGCGTGCTTCGACGCCGACGTGCCCGTGATGTCAATGTAGTCGATCTTCTCTACCTGCACTGCCGACGCTGCATCCTGGGCGGTGCAAAATTTCCCAACGCATAAGTTCAGAGATACACCAACCATGATGCACATCACAGCGTGGAAACAACAGACAATGTGCTGGAAGTTTGATCATTGTGTGGTGTACCGGTGCTACTGTTTCAGATGAATCTGAAAGATGGTCAGAGTTTCCCTGATCAACGATGATGGGGTTGGTGACGTTTCTCATCACAATGCTCTCGAACTTCACCTTGCGGGCGAAGCCGCCACCGCCATTCTGGAAACGACATAAACCACACAGGTTTTGTTTTCACAGTGTTTTCACCTGAGTGCCTCATCACATATATGACTGTTCTGATGATGATTCAGATTGAGAAATGGTCAGTTGGTGTTACCTTGGTGGTCCTTACGCGTACACCGTTCTCGGCGTTTGAGATGAACAAGGTGTCAACTTTGATCTTCTCCACATAATCAACGGAGTTGTTTACTCCTAAGGTTCCAATACTGGTCGAAATCGGACGATCGATGCTGTTAGTTTTTGCTAGCAGAAGGAACATGTGGAGAAATGGAAGTCTGAAGAGGCAGGCAACAGTCAGTTAGTTACCTGATACCATGGCCAGGTCCACATGAGATGGCTCTTAGACGAACATCCTCGCAGTTGCCCACTATGGAGACACAATCGTCGCCTGTGGGAAATTGAGTTCTGAAAAATAAGCTGAAATTGCTGGGAAAACTGCATGACGCAAGGGAGAGGAAGGGCTAACAATCATACCTGTGGAGATGAGGTTATCCATGACGTGGACATTGTGCGAGTCGACGAGGTGGATGCCCTTGGTGTCGATGCTGTCCTCCGGCGAGGTCACCCTCAGGTAATTCGCCTCGACGTCGGAGCTCCGGGTGAACGTCAGGTGGTACGACTGGCTGTTCTGCAAGGTGATGCCCTTCACGCTGATCCTCTTGCAGTCCTCGAAGTGAACAGCCTGCAGATGAAATTTAAACACACAGAGCACAGAGCAGAACACAACACGGTGAGTGAGGAGTTGCAGCCAATCTCCAATCGAAGGCGTGCGCGCATGAGCTCACCTTTTGGAGCGGGCTGCGCCTGCGCTTGCGCCCACCACTGCTGGCCTCTGCCGTCGATGATGCCGCCGCCGGTGATCTTGAGGTCCTCAACCTTGTGGAAATGCAGCCACTGGCTGGGCGGCTGGCCGTGGCCCCAGTCGCTGGGGCTCTCCGGCGCAACGATGTCCCCGGAAATCTGAGAGAAACCGCAAGTCAAGAACGGAAGAACGAACCAGTGCGTGCGGCGTGAGCAGAGAGACGACAGCAATGCCGTGCTTACTTACCAGCAGCTTGATCTCGCTCTTGCAGGGCCCGGTGAGCGTGAGCGGCCAGATCTGGAAGGTCCCGCCGGCGGGCACGTTCAGGATGACGTTGTCCGCGGCGGCGCACGCGGCCGTCCACGCGTCGGCCAAGGCCTTGGGAAATGGGAGGCAAGAGACGAGAGACGCCTGTGGTCAGCCTCGGTCGCATTGGAAAGGTGTTGCGAAGCCGCGAAGGCATTGGGTGGGAGTACCTTGGTGTCGTCCGCGACGCCGTCGCCGACGGCGCCGAAGTCGTGGAGCGTGAGGAGGATGCGAGACTCGGCGGCGCCCGGCACGAGAGCCGCGGCGAAGGCGGCCGCGAGCAGAAGCAGCGCGGCGGCACCCCGCCGCGCCATCGTCGCTAGTAGCCGAGCAGAGTGACACCAATGCACTGTACACCACTCACCCGAGTGATGAGATGGGCGGCGCACGGGTGGGTACTTGAAGCACGCAGACAGACCACTGCCTCGGAAGTGGGGCGCGTACGGACGCCGGATGGACGCGCTAGAAGCTCGGAACGGCCGGAGGTGCAGACAGAGCAGGTAGGTGCAGGTGCGCCATCGCCCATGGAGCAAGGTTGGCAGGTTGCTGAATCTACATTCCGTCAGGGATTGGCTGATCCGGGGATCCGGCTTTACCGTGCGCCGAGCCCATCCCATCATGCGATCTAAACAAAATGAAAATTGTATTACTAACTGTTAACAAGGTCAGCGCTGCTGCTGCACTGCAGATGCGTGCGCCCATGAGCTCACCTTGGGACGTGTTCGTGCCACCTTGAGCTCACACACAGAGCTGAACAGATGGTGGGTTTTGCTCACACGAAGAGCGCATGTGTTTTTTGTTTAATTAAAAAGAAATAAACGTGTATTTCTTTTTTTTTTATCACAGGACCTAGTTGGAGATGAGAACATTCGAGTTTAAAATGTTTAGGGCTTATTTCGATGTACTCGGATCAATCCACGTATGTTGGGTGGATTGCTCAATTTACCCCAACGCATGTGGATTAATGTCAAATCAAATACATCAAAACAAAATCTTAAGCACACTGAGTCTTTTTAGTAAGGCTTCTAGGGGCTCTGTTCTTACCAAATGAAATAGGAGGCTGAAGAAGCCACATTTTATAGCTCTTCCAGCTCCGGCTCCTCTGACACTATGGCATGGAGCTGAAGCCAAAATGAGCTCGGCCAAAGAGAGCCTATATATGCTAAACAGCTACAACCCCACAAGAGAAAAAGCAAGTGTCTCGTACCGTCAATAACTAAAGCCTCTTAGTAAGAGAATTAGCCAACCTATTTGAATCTCTTCTTATTTAATTTGCACGCCAATAGTCTTCTCGGTTCAGTAGGTACCTACTCCCTCTGTCCAGTATCCACTAAAAGAATGCAATTCTCGCATTTTGAGAAGTCACCTAGTTAAACTTTAACTAAATCCGAAACACTCGGAGGAAGGCTCTATGACTTTCAGTTTCACATTTCTCCATTGAAAACAAAAATGATACGATATCGTTGAAAATGAGAATGCTTTTGATACTTCGGTAATATCGAAAATGACACTATATGATCGAAAATACATCGATAACGGCGGGAAGTTAACAAACAAATAAGCTTAGTTGTTCTTTTGGTTTCTTAGGAGCCTCCTTTAAACAACCTAACCCGCTTCTTTGTAGCCTCTGAAATTATGGTATGCATAGGATATAGAGCTGCAGTACGAATTCATATAGCCTCTATATAGCCTCTATTATGATAATGGCAATACTAAATTGTCCAAGCGTCATTCTTCTTAGTCTGAACTAACAAGGTTTTATTTTTTCGATAAACCTAGAGGGGGCATGGGCCCCTACAGGATCGCCTGGTCCCTCGGTCCAAGCCTCACGTCCCCGTCCTTCACCTCTCGCGTCCGTCGGCCCGGCACGTCCCTCCTTGACCCCCTTCACCTCGCCCGTCGGCTACCATCTCCGAGCTCCACACCTGTATAGCACGAACCAAGAGATACGTCTTCGACACACTCCACGTGTGCCGGTGAACATAGCCGAAGCATAAAGAATAAATAAAAATAGAAGTAAAATGTTGATCGCTGACAATCACTCAATCACAAAACTAAACACATGTGACCTAAATCAACCATGTGTTCGCACACTCCTATCGCCATGGGAAAGGCAAAATTTTGGTTCGCAGTTTCGCGATGATTCTTCCGTGGCCACCGAGATGAACATTGCCGCCCTCGCCGGCCCGGCGCCAGCGGCGAATCGGTAACATACTCGCACCCATCGATTCGATCCATCCATGTTTTAATTTAAACCATCGATCCTATTAGCCGCAGGCGCCGCGAACCCTCTCCGAACTCCTAAGGGCGAGCGTGCTGATGGCAACAAGAAGACGTGGTCGGAGACCAAGCAAACGATCGTAGAGATGATTGACAGCATCGCCGGCATAGGTGTCGCCCTTTATCTCAGCGTCAAAGATTTCGTGATCCCATGCCACCAGTGCATCAAGCGCCGGAACGGGCGAGGCGGACAAGTCCACGGATGCGTAGGATATAGAGCTGCAGCACTAATTCATATAGCCTCTATTATGATAATGGCAATACTAAATTGTCTAAGCGTCATTCTTTTTAGTTTGAACTAACAAGTTTTGTCTTTTCAATAAACCTGGAGGGGGGCATGGGCCCCTACAGATAAATTTTATTAGAATAAAAGTTATACAAGAATACATGCAGTAACAAGCTTATTGTGAGCAACATGTGATCACACGGGTTATTCTAGTTGTCCAAATATCCCGTGTTTTAAGATTCGCAAAAAAACTTTATACAGGTTCCGATAGTTAATGTTTGAAACAAAGAAAGGGTAGTTCGGGTAATGGACAACAATACCTTCTCCTGTCGGTGGTAAGAGGAGAAAAGTTCGGTACTCTGTCTTTTGTGCAAAAATCCAAACAAATAAGCTACATTCTTTTGATCTTTTCTTATACAGTTGAAACTCTTGAACCGTCCCCTCTATGCATAATTTTTGGCTCCGCTACCGTAGATGTTAGATCTCATTGCTAGTCGTGATTGATTTTTATTGTCATTAAAGTTTTGTATGTTGAGGATGTTTGCATGTAACCTTATTTTTTACTTTTGAAGTTTCGGTATCAAGTTGTCTTTCTAGACATCGTTGTTATCAAGTTGCTATTGTTTTTGTTGCCACTTTTTTGTTAAAAAAGGAAACTCTCCCTGTTCTTTCTGGAAAGAGAGAGAGATTTGCTCCTTTTCTAGCATACAACATTTTGCACGTAAGCTCCAATTTTTTTTTCTCTGTGTTTCTCTGTCGTCAGCAACGGCGTGTACAATCGACAAGCTCGTTTGGGTATATATGACAAGAGCTCCAAATCGACAATCCCATGTGTGTATATGTGCTTCCCCACTGCGTCTCTAGTCTCAGGACTTGGCGAGGCAGGACGGCGGGACCACGGTGCCGGCGCTCTTCCCCGACGCCCGGTAGCAGAGCGCGGTGGCCTGGCCGCCACCCTCCGCCAGCGTCAGGTTGACGTTGGCCAGCTCCAGGTCCCGGCACGGCACGGTGTCGCTGCACGCGATGCTGATCGCCTGCGCCGTCGCCGACGTGCCCCGGATGTTGGCGAACTCCACCTTGCGCACCTCCACCGCCTGCGTCTGGTTGGCGCACGGCGTGGGCTGGTCGCAGTAGTACTGGTCGATGATGATGGGGTTGGAGACGTTCTTCATCACGATGTTCTCGAACCGCAGGTCCCGCGCGAACCCCATGCCTCCCTGTTGAAAGCACACAAAGCGACGGTGTCAGAGAGAAGGCCTACGACGACGTGCAGTGTTGCCACGGTGTCAGGTAGTGTTTACCTGCCAGCTCTTGATCCGGACACCGTTGGTCGTGTTGGTGAGCAAGCAGGTGTCGACCATGACGTTCTCCACCATGTCCGTGGTCCGGTTCTTTCCGAGGCTTCCGATGCTGACACGAGTCACACAACGCACGTGCCGCGTGCGTGTCGCATTGTTAGTCCCAGTGACAGTATAATATCAGAGATCCTGAATAGAAGCTGGAAGAGCCAGTAGTACGTAGTAGAGATTTCTTTCACCTGATACCATGGCCAGGCCCACATGAGATGTCCGTCACATGGACGTCAGAACAATTCCCGACCATTGAGACACAATCATCCCCTGCAAAGTGTGAACTGTTTCAGTCAAATAGTAGCAGTCACCAGGCCCGGCTCTGGGGGGAGGGCCAGCGATGTTGTTTCGTTTTCTGTCCGCGCAGCTACTTTCTATTCTCTTGCAACACCCTATTAGTATTATTCAATTTCCAGTTCTTAATTAACTTGGACCGCTAGAAAGTAGCGCTAGGGACATCACAGTAGAGTTATTTTTTTAGCGATCGTGCCTAAGCATGTGTTTCATTAAAAATAGCTTTTTTTTATGAGCATCATTAAAAATAGCTTGACTACGTTACATTGAGAATGATCTTTTAGACGACATTAATCTTAATATTGTTTTTGAAGATTTGCAGCAAGAAATACCCAAAGACGGATGTTTTTACAAGGCACTAAAGCATTATATTTTTTGTTTTAGGTAGTCATAATAGTTATTGTTCTTTTCAAATTTTGTTATGCTATCATTATATTTTATGAACTAAATATATGCTACAAATTAAAATTTATTTTCCATACTATATATTAATCTTTCATTTGAAAAAATAGTTTAATGGAGCTTTATCGGCTAGCTTGCCCAAAGGCCCTTGAAATTGTAGAGCCGGCACTGCCAGTCACGAATACTCTTGAATAATAGATTTTGGAAATTTCTGCGATGCAAGGAGCCAATGGAATATTTATCAGCAGCAGCCGCCAGCCAGCAGCAATTGTAGACTTGGGGTCACATCACATCAGCAATTTGTCCGGTCAACTAGTCGCCGGCGGCTTTGATCTTATCTCATGCCAGAGAAATGCTATCAAACAGCTGAGAAACGTCACGGAACGGAGATGCTCATCTCATCACATGCTCATACTGTTAAGGCGTCACCATCTAACATACTCCCTCCGTCCCAAAAATAAACGACGTTTTTGGTTTTAGCGCCACAAGTTTTGACTCGATTTGTAGAAAATTCGTAGAAGATTTAAATCTCCAAATAAATTTGTTAAAAAACTAGATCAAAAGATCTTTCCAATGATACTAATTATGTAATATAAATATTAATCCTATTTTTAGTATATAATTGCCGGCATATGTTTTACCGAAGCGAAAACGTCGTTTATTTTTGGGACGGAGGGAGTACATACCAACGAAATTGAAGCTTACGTATACGCTTACTACTAATCGATCGATCAGTGCCTGCGCGAATAATCGGGCAAGCTAGTGTGGACGACGGACCTGTGGAGATGAGGTTGTCCGTGATGTGGACGTGGGAGGTGTCGTTGAGGTGGATGCCGTCGGTGTTGGGGCTGTCCGCCGGCGCCATCACCCGGAGGAAACTGGCCTTCACGCCGGAGCACCTCGTGAACGTCAGCTGGAACTGCTGCGCGTTCTGCAGCGTCACGCCCTGCACGCTCACGTCCCGGCACTCCTCGAAGTGCACCGCCTGCATTCCATGCCCATCCAATGCAAACACAGAAATAAACCCAAAAGAATACGGATCATGAATGCATTCGCCGGCGATCACCGGCGGCCGGCGTCGAGCTGAGAAAGGCAAAGCGTTTGGTGTTCACCTTTGGACGAGGCCCCGAGTAGCACGGCTGCAAGAGCACGAGAAACGACAGAGGATTCAGGTGGGCTTCATTGCGAAAAGTGTAGTGCCGGGCTCAGACGGGTTAGATGGTTGGTGGTTAAAGTTATTACCTGAGACTTCTTGCGCTTGCAGGTGCTGGCCCACCACTGCTGCCCCATGCCGTCGATGGTGCCGCCGCCGCTGACGGACAGCCCGTCGACGCCGTAGATGTAGAGCCACTTCATCGGGTCCCGTCCCACCCACTCGTCGGGGCTCGACGGCGCCACGATCGCGCCGGAAATCTAGCGCAATCGCGCAACACGGCCATCGCACCAGCGTGAGCAACGAACATGTAACGACAGGACGGGGCGGGGCAGGACACGTGACGTACCAGCAGCTTGAGCTTCTTGTTGCAGGGCCCGGAGAGCTGCAGGGGCCAGATCCGGTAGGACTTGCCGACCGGCACGGCGAGGACGGCCTCCTCGCTGGAGGTGCACGCCGCGGTCCACGCGTCCAAGAGAGCCTGGGTGTCGTTGGCAATGCCGTCGCCGATGCCGCCGAAGTCGTCGAGCGTCAGGAGGACGCGGGCCTCGGCGACACCGCCGCCGCCAAGGCACAGGAGAAGCAGCAGCGCCACCACCGCCACAGCCGCGAACGCGAGCGGCAAGCGCTCGGCCGCCATCGAATTAACGGGCCGGCCTCGATCGATCAGGCGTCGGGGAGGTCAGAGGTTGATGAGAGGAGAGGAGAGGACGGGAGAATGAAGCGCCGGCGGCGTTGGTGGCGGTGCACTGTGGCAGTGGTAGCAGGCAGGAGGACACCTAGCAGGCAGCATTCATGTGCGGCCTTTGTACTGCCGGCCTTTTCGCGGAGGAGGAAGCTGGTGAATGATGCGCGACGAAAATGAGATTTGTGCATGTGGAAAAGAGGGGAAACAGTAGGAATCTACGGATCGGGCAAGGCGGCCGTGATTGGCGATGGAAACATCTCTGGTAGGCCAGGCCAGTGTGGCATCCACCTGGTAAAACGGGATGATCACGGCGGCAGCTGAATCTGACTAGACTAGATTACTCTTTGCTGGGACTTGGAAAGGGGCTGTTCATTGGCCGTTGCCGGTTACTGGATGGTTGTAACAGACATGCCATGAAGTCTGGAAGAGTTTTCACCAAATATAAATGGGAAGGAATTCAGTGGGGGTTGGGTGCTCAGAGGTAAGGTTTCTCAAGGACAAATTAAATAGAGTATCAATGTATCATAGATTTGTACAGGCAAAACGTTAATGGCTTTCCTCATTTGCAGCAGAGTAAAAGGCTGTTGTTTCTTCACCATAGGACCGGAAATGTGATCAATTTCTGGTTTCAGGTACCATCAATGATGGCTACCACATAGATTGTCAAATCACGCCACATATTTTTTTTTTTTTTTTTTTTTTTTTTGCCTACAATATGTGACGGCGGCTGTTTGGTTAATAAGTTCCCGTATTTACGGCGCGCCACTGTTCTATGGGGAAAAAAAATAGGTACGGCAGTGCCGTACCGTACCCAATTTGCCGTACCGTACCCAATTTTTTTCCCACACCGGAGCGTCCTAGTTCACTTTCTATGCCCCAGGTTGTCAAAAACGTGACGAGGAAATCATACGCTGTAATTTTGGCGCCGGCCCTGCTTGAGACTGCGACCTCGACATGTTTGTCGAGGTTGAAGTAAAAGAGGTTAGACGACAAATGACAAACACTTCACTGATAGGTTTGAGAATTATAGGAAAAAAAATGTTTCCAGCTGTTCGAAAATATAAGACATTGTGTCTTTTTGTGGATACTATATGGACGTGAGACACATAAGGAATAGAAAAAGATTTTAATGTAGCTAGTTACATGAAAAGTATTTTTTTTAAAAGTTAATGCGAGCACGTACTAGAACTTGCGCTTGCATCCACGGTCCACTTGTGGCAATCCCAATACGTAATATCTTTTCTTTTGTTCTGCCCTTTTAAACCTTCCAAGTACTGTAGTCTGTAATTCCACACCTTTTTTCTGACCTTTGGCAAGCATTGCTACGATCAGACAGACATATGCTGCCTGCCTTTTGCCTATCCAAATCATGTACCTCGCACTTTTCCGTCTATGGATAAGAAAAAAGTGGTCATTGGTCACATCATCGATAAGATTAAAGATAAATAAACAGCATGTGTTTTAGTTTTATGACCTTTTTTCTTTGATTAGTATAAGTCAGATTGTATCCGTATAAACTGACAGAGACCTGACCAGTCTGAAACCAAAATAAATATTACCAAATCATTTGCCTTTTGGTACCAAGTTTCATGTATGAATGAATCGTTTTAAAAAAAAATCATGTACGAAATGACGATGTCAAATCTAATCTACGGAGTATATAAATCAAAACGAGAAACACCAAACTTCCAGGGGGTATTCCAGCGATTTTATTGTGGGTACGGTATGTACGGGCTTTCATTATGCCCGTGTATAATTAGCTTCCCCGGCAGCCACCAACTAATAGAGTACGCTGCATTTTCCCCCCCTCCCTCAGTACTCCTACTGAATTAGAATTATTGATGCAGGAAATGAATTTCTTTGTGCCTTTTTCTTTTGGAAGCGGCGCAGGAACTGAAATGAGGCTTTCTTTTTACAGGACAAAATTCAGTGCAGACTGCAGACACGTCTAGTGCCTGCTTTGTTCTATTTTTAAATTACAAAAGTCCCCTTCAAATTGCATCTGTTTCAAAAACATAGACTATAATAGCTTTTTAGGCTACGGTTTCTACGAACCAGTCTGCATTATGTACAGAAACGAAATCATATCCGCATCGCGGATCCGCACTGGAAATCTGAAACTTCCAGCTGTCAGCTGATGAATCGTGGTTTGAACTACTCCTAAAATGATTCCTTTTTCTACCTTTTTCTACGTGGTTGGAAATGGAAAGTTTGAACATGCTGCTATGTCTGAGCTCGACCTCGATCGCTGAAGATATGGAAGGAACGCTGAACGAATCTTGAGCTGAAGTCCATTTTTTCAACTCGTCAAAGAAAGCAGGCCGGCCACCATGATCTATCGTCAATGGCGTGCGGCGCCAGAAGAGTGTACGTGGAAGGCGACGGACGAAACGATTCCATGCGTAAACGAAGAAACGGAAGAAGCGTGAAGTGATTCCAAATTGCCAAATTGGAGAAGCAGCCAAACAAAGCTTATCTCAAAAGTTGCATGTCATCTTCTCCCTCATATATGCACAAGTAACTAACTAAAGCCATTCAACTTCTGAACAGGTAGCAGCAGACTTCTCCGAACTCCATCCAGCAGGGATCGAAATCGAACTGCTTTGTGTGAAGATTTGTGCTCTAAACCTTGTGTTTGTTCATGGAAGGAAGAACAGAAACCACACAGCAAGATCAAATTCATGGATTCACCTGTGCATATTCACCTGTGCAGTTGTAGTCTACACAATCATCGCCTATTCATCGATCTCAAATGTAATTTTGTCTGCTACCCGCCTACCAGTAGTATAAATTCCACCCAGGACATGAGATACATCATAGATACATGATCACAAAGAGGAATGGAGGGGAAAGAAAAACTAAGAGACGAAAGGTACCAAATTCGAAGCGTGTCCCGATCGCCGATTACGTACGCACAAGACGTCAAGATCAGTGGCGCCTCCCCTTAGCTTTGACGCCACCGCCGTCCCTGCGCTTGCCCTTGCCGTTACCGCCACCACCACCGCCAAAGAGCCTGCAGAAGCCACAGACGGCGACGCGCGGCGACGGCGGGTCGATCGCGGGCGGCACGCGTCCCGTGGCCCTGTACCCGGCGTGCGCGGGGCCAGCCGAGCGGCTGCGCTCCAACCCCGTACCACCGCCGCCGCCGTTGTTGTTGTCCTCCGACGCCGGCTTGATCTCCCCGAGAAGTTCTTGTCTTCCCACACCAGCCCTGACGAGCCTGACCGCCGGAACGTCTCGCTGGACCGCTGCAGCCCCGCCATGCACCGAAAAGAAAGCCTCCTGCGCGTCTGTGCGTGGATGGATGGCGAGGGCGAGGTGAGAGCTAGCCGGCGTTGAACTTCGATTCTGTGCAGCGGTGGTGGTAGATGATTGATGATATACGGCGGCACGACACGACACGGCATGGCAGTATTGTACAACTGTAGACGCCGTCGTCGCCGGGGGCGGTTGCGAATGCGATCAGAAATGTTTTATGGAGGGCACGAAGGAGCTGAAAGGGACGTGGGCGTTTGACCCACACGAATGAATGGGCTGCAAAAGAAATGCCCGGGTGTCCTGATGAGCCTGACGGTCTTGTTGTGTTTCACCAACCGTGCAAGCAAGGTAGCAGCCGGGAGGGGCCGGGCTGACGAGGGAGTGGGCGAGTGGCGGCAACGGTAGGCGTACCCGGCCGGGGCTGCTGCTGGTCCAAGAAGGTGGACCAGCACCAACTCCATGGAAGGGAGAAGGGACAGGTCAAGGTATGGTGGATATCTTTAGTTTTGGTCATGGTCAACCGGACCATATGTTGTTTACTCCGGTCCAGTTAAGTTACCTACAAGGCTACAATATAATAGCTGCTGGTACTTGACAACAAACTAGCCAGAGTCCACTAGTGGGATTTGGGCAAATCAAAATCACGCATGTTGCCCTTGTGCATACGAACTTACGAAGGCGACGAAATGGCACGAGGCCTACCTACGTACATGATGCTAACATGCCCAAACCCAATCAATACGTGTGCCGTGAATCGTGATGGAATTAGAAATGCCTAGCCTACGGTGTTGGGCCTCACCAACACCTTGGTCTCCGGTGGCAGTGGAGTCCCTGCGATGACTACGAGCGAGGCCCCCAGCCGTTTCGTTTCCAACTTTGGACACGACGCGACGGCGGCGCAAAGCAATCCCATGATCCGGTCAGGCATAGCTTGTGCCACATCGATTTGAAAAGTCGATCGCTGTCATACGGGAACGGGATTGATTGCACAAGTGCACATGTATCACGTTCCTCTCGACAGCTGATTTCTAGTCTATTCCGTTCAGAATCGGCCTTGTATTCCTGAGCCCATGTAATTCATGAGGACAATTTGCATTAGTTCATAATATCTAATCATCTCAAAATTTCCCGCCGCGTTTCTGTTCATCGTCATCGCCGGCGCCCGTCGCCGCCGCTCCTACTCCTGCAAACGAGGCGCTTATCGTGTTCGTGCTCTGGCTTCAGGGCTTGTGCTCTGTTTCGTGCGTGACCCATCGATCGCGCTTCAGGGCTTGTGCTCTGTTTCCGGCAAACCAGAAATGAAGGTGACCAAAATGCTTGATCAAAATCATACTGTACATTCATACTCGTTATTCAATACGACAATTCCATAGTCATCAGAAACATGCATTCATAGTAGCATACTCGAGATTCAAGCATATCATTTCCTCGGCTGTTCTTTGGGCTATATGGAAACTAATGACTTGTGCTTTAGGGAATATCATGGTTCGTTGGCCTTATGGCATGTTTGGATGGAGGGACTACTAGGGACTAAAAATTAGTCCCTGGTCCTTATGTTTCATCACTAGTCTCATGGGAACCAAACAGGCCCTTAAGACGAAGACTATGCAGTCATGTACCCGTGCCGTTGCAAATTATAAAATATTTTGGCTACTTTTAGAAATTAAAGTGTCTTACAGCTTGAAATTTAATGAGCATAGGATCTCAACAGGCCACTGATTGTATTGCACTTGAAAGAAAGCTTTGGCACTACCGAAGCGGCTGTAGCATTCCAAGAAATCGATTGCTGCCGAAGTCGTTTTTTTTTTCAATTACAAATCAAAGACAACCTTCATCTTTGCTTATGTATGCCCGAGAAGATCACATCTTAACAGCAGCAGTTCAGCCTTTCATTTCAGGTAAACCTCTAGTACAGAGTCTACAGTGTACAGGCTTTTGAGAACCTTGGAGTTCCACAACCATGGGGAGGATAATGGCACAACCCCAGCAACCAGATAAGGAACCCCAATACTACAGAGCAAAAGATAGACCCTTGGGTTCCACAACAGCACAGCGCTGAACAGCAATGGGTATGTACAGGTACAGTGCTATTGTGTGGGCACTTCGTCCATCAAATCTGGGGTTTCAGGAAGCATTTGACAATATTCATCAACGCATCAGGCAGAGCAGGATCATCAACAAGCCCTCCTCCGGCTGCCACCCCTCGGGCTTCTAGGGCTTCCTTGGTTGGAGAAAGGATGCCTGCTATGAGCCATAGGTGAACTGCTGCCACCAGCTCCATGATTCATGAGGCGACGAGGAGAATCAGTTCTCATGCTTTGGGTATCAGCCTCAAGTTGCTTAGCCTCCTCTTGTAACATAGATAGCTGACACATGTAGGTTCAATGTTAGTGCCTTACAAGGCCAAGAGCCGTCTAAAGATGCAAGCTAGTCTACTCACCCGAAGTTCATTTTCCTTCAGGCGATCCTGAAGCGTAGTAACAGCTGGACTCAAACTATTGAACAAAATGTGAACCACATAAATTAACTGACATTATGCAGTATATATTTAGCTGAAAATGAGACAGAGGCTGTGGTCTCACCAATACTCCATTAGTTTGCAGAGAGAGGAGTTGTATGTAGATGTATGGTGAATGGATGTAAGAGGGTGAATTTTCCCTTCACTGCAACAGACACGTAAACATATTACCACATAAGAAAGCATGGGATTTTCTTTATAGTATTGTCAAGAAGGAACTTGAGTTACCAAATATTTTGTTGCATAGCTTGATTATATGCTGATTGCTCCTCTTCAAAGAGGACTCGTTGCATTTCACAGTAAGAGGTCATCGTGGTGTCCAGCTTGAGGAGATATCTTGTAGGGAGCACAAAAAGTGGCACCTCCTTCCCTCTATATGCTGCACCACTGTTAGCAAAAAAAGACTGGATTAGAATCTTAGATGGTTGTATTAAACCACACTGCCATTGGTAAACCATCCATGAATATTTATCAAATACAAGGACCTTCAAGACATTTCATTTTGGACTAATCCTACACAACGAACTTAAATATCCTTGATCTCATGAGATACATCATAAGGTGGCAAGGAAATGACAAGATACTACAACAACAGTGTATAGGGAACATACACCAGCAGTACAATACTAGTGCACATCCTGTTTGCTCATATTTAGTGTATTCAATGGTATAGACATGCAGTGTCAAAAAAGCATCATGGAGTGAATAAAATGAATGCTGGGAAAAACACAAGGCACTACACCAATAGTTTGATTAGAGAAGGCGCTTGTGACGATAACCATATGAGAGGCTTCTTTGTTTTCTTTTTTGAAAAGCCATAAAGAGAATTTATATACATATATATAAAAACATGAACATGTAGGAGGAAGTCAAGGTATCTTTGCATTGACAAGAAGGCCCCGAATTGGAGCCAAAGAGGGGTAAAACCTGGTTAACATCAAAATACATTTTTAATTAATATTAAAGCACAGAAAGCCACCCATGTTTGAGCTAAACAGGACTAAAACCTTGGGTGATGAGGGCATGCATACTTCCAATGTCATGTTTCATAGGAGAAAAAAAGAAATGAACAGCTCAGAGAGTCCTTGAGGGAAAGTAAAGTTGCATAAAATAGAGTTAAATGATAATACAAGGTAATCCCAAGACTACAAGGTAGTGTACAACTACACATTGCTTACGACTTTTACGAGTTAAGATTCTAAATATATACATCAATCGTTACTGTAAACTTTTCAAGAAACAAAATTAACTAGATTACTCATTATTTGGATACCTTACGTCCATAGTTGAACGGTGCAAAGCCTCCTGCAGGCTTGGAGTGTCTGAATCATAAGGATCAACTGACGCTTCTTGTGTGTTATCAGGATTGTACACAATGAGCGCATTTTCTCTGGGTTGATAATTTGTGGAATGATTTGAGTCAGGATGAGAGTAGAAATCCATAGATCTTTTCCAGTCCTATCACAATCAGAAATATGTTCAGTTAGTTTGCCAGTATACTGTATACCAGTAAGTAAGTAGGAACATACATAGAACTGCATGAACTATATAGCCTAAGGGCTCAGGCATGAAAACAAGCACCATGAATAATTGAAATGTGTCGATCAGCACTGTGTTGAACCCAATTGAGCCATTTGACGACTCAACAAAGATTTACTAAATAAGTTAGTAAGACAGAACACAGTGCTAACAACATATTGTGTATAAAAAAATCTCTTTTCTTATGAGAAACAAGCTTACTCCACAATTATCACAGCACAAGATATTACATATTTTCACTACATGATACTTGTGAGATACACAAATTCAACTGAGCAACATGGCCCCAGCAAATACCAGAACAGGCAACAAAATGCCCCATTGATAGAATCAGCAGACAAGCTTACCCTTCAAAAGATGTCACAATAGGTTCTTAATCACAGACAAATTATTCACATGTGTTTATACGCTACGCTGGATGGAATGTGAAAGCAGTAATGATGTTAGACTACATATGATGGTTAGAAGTAATGAAGCCCAATTTTCAACTGCAATCTGACACTCCGCTTCTAAAGAGGGAAGGTGCCTATAAAAAAAGACACTAGTTTTTTTTTTCCAACAGGCGCCCACATGTAAAATGCAAAAGGCTACATACTTGGTCTCACATGGTTGTCTTTTATCAAGATGAAATAATATGAAATATGAGTGCTTATCACTTCCTGTTGCAAAACCGCTCCATTAGGAAGACATGGCGTTTTATCTACTAGTAAATACCTTCAACAAATTGGAATCTAAAAATGTACAGTTGTAGGCTTGTAGCCAAACCAAAGACACAATATAAAATGATGGTAAGTAGTTATTAGCAATATGGTTTACGATTTACCAAACCAATTGAAATGGAACAATAAAAAGATAACCTGGGCATTAATTACTCTGATGCGATGGCAGCATCCAAACAAGCGAGTGAAAGCAGAATATAAAATTTGACAATAAAAGAACATTTCAGTTATTTATATTTGTAAGCCTACACAGTTAAAATTTTCTTAACCAGCAGTGAATAGTTTTCAAGTGGCGGTGCCATCTAAGCACCATAAGACGCTTAAGTAATTAATAGAACTGAACCAGATCATTTAAGTAGAAGGGAATCTGGCTGGAGGTTCAGGACACAAACAGCAGAGATACTTAACTGATTAATGTGGGTCAATGTTTAAAGCTGGAACTAACTTCCATATCTAAAAATAGTTTCAAACAAAAAAAATAAGATCCCTAAACATAATGCTTACAACAGACCAGACATTCAATTCAACAACCAGCTATGCATTTTTACTAACTGTTATGACTTGGGCGATGTGTTGCACACTTAATCCACACATAATTTTCCCTCCAGCTTTCCAGCATCATTTATTGTTTTAGGCATTCTCCTTCTAGCAAGCAAAATATCACAGTTTCTTGCATCATGCAGAAAATATAGGTGTACCAGAAAAGACCATGAAATAAATACTGTAAGTACATGTGGTATCGGACTAAACCTTGTTATTCTTTGAGGCCCTGGAATCCCCTGTGTCCTGTTCGATGCCTTCAGCCGATGCAGAATGTGAAGCGAACACATTATCTGATGAACTAAAGGATGATGAATCAAGGTCAATGACTGGAGTGATGGCAAGAGGACGGGCATGCTGTTGTCCACCCTCTGACTGAAAGGCAGTCACTTGGATTTTTCCAACCTGTGTGAATACCAAGATCCAATCAAACAATACTAATAAATGATACATGTAATCCAAACAGGATATGAGCATGTTATTCATATGTAGTTTATAAGCATTCATACCTTTTGAGCATCTTCACTAAAACAAGAAAATATCAGGCCCACAAAGCCTGTATCCAGCATCTGAAACATTGCTTGGGTACGAACGTCTGGGAAAAATAAACTTATGGGGTTATACAAAATATAGTTTGAACTTATTGTAGATGGGCAGCATCTCACAAGAGAATGAAGAGAAAAGACCATAAAAGCAGATAAAGTAGTGAATTCTCGAGACCTCCATACTCCTAGGACCATAGACACCGTCAAATGGTCAACAAATGGACCCTCTGCCTTTGTAATGAAGGAAATTATATGTCACTGTCATCTTGAAGCTCTGGAGCAAAGCTAATGTCTATTTTTAGCATGCTCCCAAGCCCAAGTACTCAAAAAAGCAAAGCTACTGATTGCCAACTGCAGCTATCATACTTGATATCCATTATCAGAAATGGCAAGTGGACATCAGTTGGGACCTAGTACGGGATAAATGACTTAAAAGGTGTGCTCGCAAATAACTACATCATCAGGAAATTCCCAAATCATGTATGCGAACCGACACATATTTGACAGCATTACGGCTATTCTAGGAGACAAACGCCAACATCAAACCGAGGGCACTTGAGCTGGAATGTGCAATCCTGGGCACAAAATGAGTCGCCGGTGGAGGAACTGTGCATTGCTTACCTACATGGGACGGCAGAACGGTGATATGTGGGTGCGAGTGATACCATCCGATCACCCTCGTAGTCTTGTTGATGGTGGCCGTCATTTTGTGCGAAAAGGAGTTAAGTCCAACCAACCCCCGAAAACTCAATACCACACTCCACACAGAACCAAAGGGGGAGGAACAGGCAAAATCTCAGAAAGGAAAAAAGGGAGCGGAGAAAAGGATATCTCGGCTTGCGCGGATGCGGCGGCGAGAAGCTCGGGGTTGACCTCGACGCGGTCCTTCTTCCGCTCGCACCTCATCTGCGGCGACGCCCCCATATCAGGGCAGTGGCGCCCTTGCTGGAAACCTACAGGTAGGCAAGTAAAACCAAACACGATCCCGTCAGAAGAGAAAACCAAAACATCCACCCAAGCATTCCTGAGATGGGGGAACTGAGAGGATCAGGTGGGGTGCGACGAACCTGGATGTCGCCGAAGAGGAGGCCCATGACCTCCTCGGTCTCGGTGGTGAGGGCGTGGGAGAGGCATGTGAGCCACACCTCCTCGCCGATCTTCACCGAGGACAACGACATCTCCGCCGCCGCCGGTCGGCTGGGGTTTCGGGCGGCGGTGGACTGGTGGGTGCGGGACTCTGCTGTGCTCGGGCCTTCCCTTTTTTGGGGAACGGCTGCGTGCTGCGTCACGTCGCTGGCGTGGTTGGGCCCGCAGATACGCTGTCCGGTGTGGGGTCATGGGTTCAGTGCGGCTGGACGGACGCCTGGACCTGGACCGGCCGAAGTTGTAACTGCAGGTGGAGCGAATTTGTATAGGAAAAACTCATTTTTGCCTTCGTATAAATATAAAGTTACTAGTTCAACGTCTGTGCGTTCTTCTACGGGATAATTAATTTTTATATAAAAGACATGAATCGCATGATAAGATAACAATACTATAAAATTAAACAATAATATTAAACTAACATTTAATCCAAATAAATTTTTTGTGAAAGTAACACAATTAGTCATGGATATCACAGGTTTGAAAACTCTATTTTATAGGCTTTCCTGTAATTTTACTAAGATAGTGTTTTATATCAGCTCGAAGAAATCTTTGATATCCATTTACTTCGTGCAAAAGCTCCATGATTTTTAAATTAAGAAATACAAGAACAATCAGGCGATAATATTTTTTTGATAGTTTTTGTCTCAGGCAATCTGGAATACATTCATGTATAAGATATGTCTGCACCAAACTTGGAACATTCTTCTTGGACATCATCTTTAATATCCAAGTAAAAATCAGGATCTGTCTGAAAAGTAAAAAAAAAAAACCTCTCATCAGTCAGATGTGACTGATAGTATCGAGTATCATTGAAACAAACGTAAGAAGTAAACACCTCCTGGAGCCCCAATAACTGAAGTAGCGGGTACCGCCAATCCAGCAGCACCAATACCACCAATTAATTTGTAGATAACCAAGAAAAATGACAACAATTGATCATGAACAACATTGCATTTATCGAGTCACCTAAACCACGAACATTAAGAAATCCCAAAAGGTGATAGAGGAATGGATCAAAGTTCTAGATTTAGCAACTGATCCCCCTTAACTCTTGAAACATCATGTTCTCAAAAGGATCTGTGATCCCTCTGTAACACTATGTAAAGTCCTGTAATTAATAAAATCAGGTGGGGATCCTGTCGGGGACCTAAATATTGGGCCCGATACATTCTCCAAACAACGAAATCCACCGGCCCATCGGGGCCGGTAAAATCCAGCCGCCACCGTCCCGCTCCAAAGAACGGCCCGACGGGCGACGGACCAGCCAAAGAGCCACGGCGCATACATGAAGTCGGAGTCGGCCCACAACCGGCCCACAGGAGTCACCACGACGAAGGACACCGAAAGGCAGTCGCTCGGCTTAAATTCCAAGCCGTCTTTGACCAGCTTGACTTCATCCACGAATCTCCACGACCAAACTGTCGGCAAAAGGAGCTCACTACGCTCAAGAATGATAAGGTCAAGAACCCATACAAGAAGGAGAACCAGAACGCTCCACGTCATCACCCGACCCGGGGCTCGGACTCAACCCCAACTTCCGTCTCGCCCGAGGGAGACACGCGCTCTCCATCCTCCGAGCGCATGGACTCCGCCTCATCCGAGGGTGGCCTAGCTCACCACCCTCGGGCGCAAAATCTTCGCCTCGCCCGCGAGACCCAGCTCTCCATCCTCGGGCGAGGTGGCCTAATCGTCTCACCGGGGTCGTGACCCTCGGGCGTGGGAGGTTCCGTGCGGAGGAAGGAAACAACGCATTTAATGCGGTTGCGCATCGCATCGAGGCGCCCCGGGGCCATCAATTACGCCCGATCAAATCGGGCTCGCCAAATCGCTCCCAATCCGGGATGATGGGACACAAAGCGAGCCGTGGCGTGACACGCCGCCCGGCCGCGGGAAACTAGGACAACACTTGTTCATTCACGCGAAAAGCACCGCCAAGACGCCACGTTGGGCGGGACCCACCGGGCGTGACACGCCACGGCCCGCGTTCACAGGACCGCCCTCGCCATGCGGCGTGAGGGACGCCTCCGCACCCTCGGGGCCGCACCGAGAAATGGGCGTCGCCATCGGATCAGGCGCCTGTCTTTATCAAGCGACGTCCAAGCCAACCGACCCTCGGCTGCGCACATGCAACAAGTGTAGCCTCGGGAATTAGCCACCTAGGCACCCACGTATGTAAACATTACTTCCCTTTTCCTACTATAGAAGGGGGAGTAATGCCCCGTTAGCGGGGGACTCGATCGCAAATTCACCCGGACAACCACCACCACCACCACTACCACGATCGTGGGGCTTGAGACCAAACTTCTCTCCCTCACGCCGCTTGTAACCCCTACTGCAAGCTCTCCTTTGAGCGTGAGGTAACACGAGCAGGACACCACCCGCTGAACGTAGGGCCCTGTTGGCCTGAACCAGGATAAACCCGCAATGTCCGTGTCCATCTTGCGCTACGCCATTAAGGAAGGAGGCACACGTGATGAGGACATGACACCTATGGATACGCCCACAAAAGCTAAAGATAAAGTGAGTTCGCTCCCACATTTTCATAGTGAAATTTGGTACAGTTCACCTGGTTCCACGTGTACGTGTCACTATTTTATTGTAGGTACAAATGGGTCTCAAAGTGCAAGTCCACCGAAGTTATGCTTTCGGTTCGTCGGCAGCAAGACAATACTCCATTGGGAAGGCCATAACTCTTTCATCCGAAGTGCGATCGAGGTCAATGAGCACTTGATGGAAAGATTATTTCATAAGCTTTCAAATAGATCTGGTCCCAATTCAATATCACATCGGCAAGGCCTTCGAATCATCAAGACAACCTGTCGCTGTTTCTGCCAAAAGCAACGTCGTCGTCATGGGTCTGATATTCACCCTTGGGACCCCGGCCCAAGTTGGAGTGTGCCCCAAGGGCGTGGAAAACATCTTTGGGATACCCAAGGACGTCCTCCACCTTGGCCACCACCTTAGGGGTCAGCAAAGGCGTCCAAGCCAAGTTGGAGGCCCACTCCACGTCGAGTTCGAGTCCACCTCGGGCTGCTGGACCAGTCAGTAGTAAAACGGATGCCCAGGTCGCATACGGACTCCGTTTTGGACGATCCATATATGGATGGAAAGATAATTTCATAAGCTAACCAATGGCTTTGGTTTGAGGCCCAAATTCTGTCGCAATCAACAGGAATCGTCGAAACAAGTTGACGTCCAGAATCTGTCAGGGCGCTGCGTCGCCGTCTTTTGGGCCGTTTGGGCCTTGTAACGTGTTAGGGTTGCTTAGTGACGTGGGTAGGGGTCCTTGGACGCCCCTTTGGCTTTATAATCAGCAGCCGCTGCCTCCATTAGGGTTTGGGTTTTGCTTTAGATCAATCTGTCTTTGAACAGTCGCCGTTATCGGTTTGTGAAATCCCACATTCGAGATCTTAATCATACATCCGCAATTGTCACTTTACTTGAGTTGCATATTATCTTGTTCTTGCTTGTGTTCTTCGATTCGCAGCAGGGGATTAGCCTTCTTGGCGAGGTCAACCGGCTTGTGACACGGTTGATAACCGGAGGAGACGTGGTGCTAAGGTTGCGGGGGTTCGGTCTTTGTGATCCGAAGCCGGATCGGTGTGTCGCCTCCGACCAAATCGATAGTTATCTTGAACCCCGACGGACGATCGGGAATCACGTCCCCATTAAGTGGTATTAGAGCCTAAGGTACACCGTCAAGTTCACATTATCCCGTAGTTTGAGTGTTTTGCATTCGTCCCTACAGTCCACCGCCATATTTGTTTCTTGTCCTACAACCTTCCGCGCCATAGCCTTTGCATATTTCAGTTTCAGATTCCGTTGTGTTGAGTTTGTGTCCTAGGTCAACGTCTTGTTGCTGGTTTAGATTGTGTTCTTTCTATTTGTGTTGATCACTCCACCCACCATCATCTCGTTCATCATCGGTTTGCATCTTGTGTCCACCAAAAAAAAAAACCCTAATCCGAGCAAGTTTCTGAAAACAGTCATAACTTTTGCATCCGAACTCGAAACGGGGCGAAATTTATATCTACGTAGAACGCCAAAAATTTTAGATCCGTTTCATCCTAGCAAAGCTAGGTTCGAAAAATTCAGAATTGCGAAATTCGATCAGGAACATCGAGTTTCGAGGCCCACAATATTTGTTTAGATTTTTAGATTACAAATTCTGATTTTGTACAGGCCACATCTTTTGTCCAATTGAGCTCAATTTTTTTTGTGTTTTGTTCTTGTGTGATCCTTGCTAAGAAAAAAATATCAAAAGAGCAAAAGCAAAAAAAAAAAAGTTTGGACAAAAAAAAAAAAAAAATAGTAAAAGAAAAAAAAGAAGAAGAGAAAAGGAGCACACATGAGGAACACATAGCTCTATTCTTTGTGTCTTTTGCCTTGTCCGTATTTCCGTTGCTACCTATCATACTTGTTTCACTCCCTTGTTTTTCACAGTGCTAGGGAACACATATAGGCCAAAGAACTAGGACAAGTGCTCGGACATTTATTCAATATTGCTATCATTCTTGACTTGTGTGCCACATATACATATTTGTTCTTTTATTGCCTCCCAAGATCCACATATACTTCAGATCGTATAGAAAAAGACCCTTGCAATCTTGGTGCTACGCCCTCCCGTATCACGAACCAGCCACCTGGTTGTACCATCCAACGCCTTGCTTTGGTAAGAATACTTGTAAGAATTTGGTAAGGTGTGTGAGAGCGTGTTTCCACCAATACACATATATTAGTTGATAGAGATTTTTTATTGCTAACAATGTCAAACAACAAGTATCTTTTTTTGAGAGTGACATGCGGGACACTACGGAGTTTGCACAACAAGTGCTCGGTTCTCAAATGGAGAAGGCGGAGCAAAAACCAGTTCAACAAATTGTTCCAAACATACTTTGTTGTGAAAGAAAGGCGTTGTCGTATTATGATTGATGACGAGACTTGCAACAACCTTGCAAGTTTAGAGATGATTGAGAAGCTTGGTCTGACCACAAGACCACATCCACATCCATACTACATCAAATGGGTAAATTCTTGGGATAAAATAAAGGTAACGAAATTGCACACATTGAGTTTTCTCTTGGTCCTTATAAGGGTACCGCTGAATTTGATATAGTACCTATGCAATCATGTCACTTGTTATTTGGTAAACCTTGGATATCTAAAAATAATGTTGTGCACACTACAGTTACTAATGAATATTTATTCAAATACAATGGTAGAAAAGTTACACTTATTCCTATGACTGCTGCTGAAATTTTAAAAGAAGATCTCATGAGAGTAGAGAGAAGAAAGAATGAGCCTTTTAGAAAAGAATGGTCTATTTCGGATGTTACATTACCTTCATCTAAATCTGAATTTTTACAAAATAAAGATATTGCTTTGTCTCTTGTTGGAACTAATACTTTGCGGCATGAATCCGAAAATGAGGACAAGGTGATTGAGAAAGAACAGGCACATGTCCCTAGTAAGAGCTCTCTTGATGTGCTGAATTTTCCCACCAATGATGCTCTTGATTACGTACAAGAACCTTCTATTGATTTACCTTTGTCACATGATGAATGTTCTACTAATATTTGTGATAAAGATGAGTTGAATGATAGTGGTATGATTATTGGTGTGCCACAACATTGAAGGAGAGTAATTATTTTCTTTTGGAACCAAAGCCTTATGTTGAAAATGAACATTTGCTTCCAATTGCTACTAAAAAAGATGAATTGCACTTGTTGTCTTCTTTAAATACTTTGTGTTATGTTGAGTTTGATACTCTGTGTGCTCTTAGTACTTTGGAAGAGAAATTTAAATGTGCTAAATTGCCATGGTTACCTAGATGTATATATCACTTTATTGGAAAATATAATTGTAAAGGAGAATATACGGTGCATCGTGTCTATATTTGTTCAAATCTGAAATCTCCTTTTAATGTGCATAAATATGATCAACTAGAAGGTCGCAATAGCTAAAACCATGTCTTGTCAAGATCCCCAAATTTTCTTATAAAGAAACAGGTTAAATCTCAAGAAGGGGAGCAATGGTGGCTACTACCTACACCCTGTCCTCTAACTAAACTCAAACCGAGGGGCGATTTGTTGTCAAGAAGGGGAGCATGATGAGGACATGACACCTATGGATACGCCCACAAAAGCTAAAGATAAAGTGAGTTCGCTCCCACATTTTCATAGTGAAATTTGGTATAGTTCACTTGGTTCCACGTGTACGTGTCACTATTTTATTGTAGGTACAAATGGGTCTCAAAGTGCAAGTCCACCGAAGTTATGCTTTCGGTTCGTCGGCAACAAGACAATACTCCATTGGGAAGGCCATAACTCTTTCATCTGAAGTGCGATCGAGGTCAATAAGCACTTGATGGAAAGATTATTTCATAAGCTTTCAAATAGATCTGGTCCCAATTCAATATCACATCGGCAAGGCCTTCGAATCATCAAGACAACCTGTCGCTGTTTCTGCCAAAAGCAACGTCGTCGTCATGGGTCTGATATTCACCCTTGGGACCCCGGCCCAAGTTGGAGTGTTCCCCAAGGGCGTGGAAAACATATTTGGGATACCCAAGGACGTCCTCCACCTTAGCCACCACCTTAGGGGGTCAGCAAAGGCGTCCAAACCAAGTTGGAGGCCCACTCCACGTCGAGTTCGAGTCCACCTCGGGCTGCTGGACCAGTCAGTAGTAAAATGGATGCCCAGGTCGCATACGGACTCCGTTTTGGACGATCCATATATGGATGGAAAGATAATTTCATAAACTAACCAATGGCTTTGGTTTGAGGCCCAAATTCCGTCGCAATCAACGGGAATCGTCGAAACAAGTTGACGTCCAGAATCTGTCGGGCGCTGCGTCGCCGTCTTTTGGGCCGTTTGGGCCTTGTAACGTGTTAGGGTTGCTTAGTGACGTGGGTAGGGGTCCTTGGACGCCCCTTTGGCTTTATAATCAGTAGCCGCTGCCTCCATTAGGGTTTGGGTTTTGCTTTAGATCAATCTGTCTTTGAACAGTCGCCGTTATCGGTTTGTGAAACCCCACATTCGAGATCTTAATCATACATCTGCAGTTGTCACTTTACTTGAGTTGCATATTATCTTGTTCTTGCTTGTGTTCTTCGATTCGCAGCAGGGATTAGCCTTCTTGGCGAGGTCAACCGGCTTGTGACACGGTTGATAACCGAGGAGACGTGGTGCTAAGGTTGCGGGGTTCGGTCTTTGTGATCTGAAGCCGGATCGGTGTGTCGCTTCCGACCAAATCGATAGTTATCTTGAACCCGACGGACGATCGGAAATCACGTCCCCATTAACACGGCCTATAAATTCTTTATTGCCGGCACCCGAGGCACCCCCGGCTCTCGAACGCCGACAGATCCCATCCCCCGTTTGATTTGTACAAAAAAATGTCAACAACTCACAAATAAAGGATTATTAGTGCAAGTATCTGAGGCAACCAACTCTGTAGATAATAAAACAAGCTCTGAAGCATAAGAGCAGCTCTGAAGCTTGCATTTAGTGTCTGCACATGTTTTACAAATGCATCAAATATAGCATCTAAGCTGAAAGTGAAGATTCCCATTTTATATTATTCACAAATTAGCATCTAAGCTGAACCATTTGTGCCTAACTGCAGTAAAAGAACAAGTTTGATTCCTCAATGTATTCTTTCACTGACATGGCTGCATAACTGCAATAAAGAAGGATAACTAAGGCAAGCCATCAAGGCGCTCTAACAATTCTGTAGTGTTAGATTTCAGAAAACTTGGTAACTGAGATAAGGGCTAGGAATATTCAGACAAAGCAGATCAAAGCATAAGTGACTGCAACTTAATGATGTTGTCCACTCCCTACCTGCAAAGAAAACAAATCAAGCACAGAGTTTTCTGTACTCTAGAAAACAGGGTGGCAACAGCTATCTGCTATAGTTCTATATACAACAGAAATAGCAGTAAAAGAAAGTCTTGTTAATTGTATGTATGTATACTTATGGCACATATATAATCACAGCAGCCACCATTGGAGAGTTTTACATGGATATGAAAGACAACAGACCAACAGATGGTTTCATCTTTCGGGACAGGATATAATAGCACTACCAAAATATGGTAACATTAGTTATTACTACAAACTGCTTGAGTAACCTATATGTCAAAACAAGAATCTAAAAGGATAATCAAACAACATTGTCTAGGTGATGAGTATTAAGGAAATAACTATGAGTCGAAAATCTGTTCGCAGAACTCGAGCCAGTGATTCTAGCTAGTTTCAATAAGGATATTATACACCTGATTGCATTCAGCCCTGTCATCCTAACTACCAAGGTTCCTATCGGGCAGCATAGATATATCGTCAAATTAGACTATATAACCTCATTTTAATTGGAGTATATTATGCACCTGGTTGCAGAAATCACAGCAGCTCTACCAAGATTACTTTAGATGAAAGTAAATATTTTTAGTCAACAAGCTATTCTACATAATGTCATTTACCAATTTCATATGGATGAAACTGACCTCCAGATTGTGCTCCTAGTCAACTAATGAAATTGAAATCTTCATCTGCGTTGAACACAATGAATGTTTTTATGCAGATTTCCATTGGTATTCACTGGGTGACCAAAAAGTTTGGGATAAAAAACACCGCCGGATACATCACAAGGGATCAGGGAAGCTGCAACATGCCTACTCGTTGGCCAGCCATCATGGTACCATAAGACTTGTAGAGCAGAGAGTAAAAATAAGCAGTAACAGCAAGAGGACGATGTTGTAAAAAAAAAAAAGAGGAGGAACCTCACCTTCAATGTTCTTCGATCTTGACATGGCCTAAGATCCCGGAGCTTAGCAGGTGCAGAGAATAGGATCAAAACAATAATCACATCAATGTTTTGACTAATCCAACAATTATATCACAGCATTCATAAGTTTAGTGGTACAATCAGGCTTCGATAACAAGGCCAAGCATGTCCCATATAAGGCATAATACATGTATACCAGATCCGAATAATAAAAGTAAGGCAACAAAATACCTGGCTCGTACTCATCGCTGGTGGCGGCAGCATCCAACTGCGCTCCATCCGGGTTGACCCATGGGAATAGGCACGACTGATGGGCAGTAAAAACGGATTAAGAAAACCCGGAGAGGGAAAGAGAGGACCTCGTGATGGCACGAACTAAAAATAGCCGATTAAATCCTAATTGACATGCATGATTAATTGGGGCTTTCTCCTTTGTTTTTACCTTCCTTGCGTAGGACCACAGATGACATGCGGTGATTGGGGGCTTTCCTTCCCGGTCAAGGATCGCATGCGTAAATCTCCTTCCTTTCTGGCAGTAGATCGCATCACGGGAGGGAGAGGGGTGGGCACGGCCTGGTATCGCACGGAGGCAGAGGGGACGTTTGAAAATTTTTTACTCACCAAAAAAATGTCCCATGTTTTGTTCTTTATAAGTAGTAAAGATAAAGATAAAGATAAAGATTGCTGAAGTTTTCTCTTTTTTTACTCTATCTACTAGCAATGTGCCCTTACGTTGCTACGGGAGGGGATGAACTCATTTTCGTCATCAACAGATTCAATACGGTTTCCATTTGATGGTCTGGTGTACATGTAACAACTTATCAAGTTCATCCTTAAGCTCCTGACCATGCTTCAATGACCAACAACGTCATGACATGCTCCCATGACGCTTCACACACCAAGGCCATGAAAACGGGCGATGTCTAGCAGAGAGCTCCTTGCGACACTTACCGTCGCATCACTAAGCGCATGCTCGTCATGCTCAGATGCCCGTGAATGCTCTCTCTCCAGCTGAAGCACCCAAGCATGTGCCCATAGGCCGGTTTGTCTTTGTAGAGCACATCTTGGCTCAGACGATGCTACCGTGTTTGACTTGCGATGCTACACGTGTTCAACTCACATTGTTGATGAGTGGTTGTGTGATAAAGCTGCTAGCGCAGTGACGAAGGCAAGCGAGGCTAGACCATTGCCACTAAGTTCGCAGAGTAGAGCATACAAGCATTCAGTTGCAGGCATACAACTACAAAGCATTCAGGCATTTACTCATTCAGGGCATTCAGATGCTAATCATGTAAGCATTCAGATACAATACAGCAGGGGAGAGGAGCAGCAGAGCAGAGCACAACAGGGGAGGACAGGAGAAGATGACTCACCTGGAAGCAGCCGAGCAGAGCGGGGGGGCCCCCAAGCAGGAGAGCCGAGGAGGAGGACGAGCGGCCGGAGGAGGAGCAAAACGCGGGGAGGAGCAGCGTCGTCGGGGAGGAGCAGCCGGCGGGGCGACCAACACCGGTAGTGGACTTTCGGCGGGGAGGAGCAGCGCCCGGCGGTGGACCTTCTCGTCTTCGACCCGGCGACGTCCTCGAGCGGAAACCAATGGCGGCCTTATCCCTTCCGCACGGCCCCGATTTCCTCCCCGCGCTCGACACCCAACGCGATGCTTCCGCAGATGGTCAAAAAGCCCCGCCAAGGCTCCAATCCACCCGCCCTACGCCCCGCCGAGCCGCCGCCGAGCCGCCTAGGCGCCACGCCCCCCTAGGAACCCGACCACCCCTAGGCTCCACGGCACCCCATCGACTCGCGTCTGGCGGCGCCTAATCCCGCCTAGACGACCGCCTAAGCGGAACAGGGTGTGGAGGATGATGACTATGGTTCTCATCCACGAACTGGGCCTTACTTGGGCTGACAACCAGAGCTGGGCTGATTTATTGTGCATTGAGATAAGCTAAAAACATCAACCGTTGGATGCAGAATGGGTGGCATCCAAGAGGAGGAAAGTCATCTCACCTGTGATTTCGGGTGACGCGCGAGTGGGCAACGCGGAAGTGAGAGAAAGCGCGCACACCTGTACAAAATTCAAAAATACCCCCGAGCACCTCTAGAAAATTGAAAATACCCCCGAGTCCTTCTCTCTTCACTCTCTTCCCCTATGCATACGGCCGCCGGCTCCGGCAGCCGCGATTCCTGACGTGCTGACCGTCTTAGGCACCGGCCGCCGCAAGCGGGAGATGAGGACACGGTCGCAAAGCCGGAAACTTGTGGATCTCCCTGCGGGCTCTGGCTCCAGCGCCGGATCTGGGGCTTATCCCGCCGCAGTCTCCGGCCCCAGCGCCGGATCTGGGGCGATTCTTACTGATCCCCGCGGGCTCCGGCCCTTGCTGGAGCCTGAGCCTTGCCAATCCGCGGTTGGCTTTGTGTGAATCTGTGGTAATCGCGAATGCGAATCAGTTGCGGCGCTGCTGCAGCGAATCCGGCCGTCCAAGGATTGAAGCCAAGACTCGTCTCCGAAAATGGTGCGTTCGGCGGCCTCGTTCCTTCCCTCTCTTCTCCTTCCCTCAGTAGTATTTCGTCTTCACTGATGATTCGGACTTGGGGTGGGGTGGGCGCACAGGAGGGATTGGGCCAATCTGCCTACTGAGCTTGTTGAGGACATCGCGACCCGGCTTCTCACCGTCGACGTCTCCGAGTACCTTCGTCTCCGATCCGCGTGCAAGCCCTGGCGCAAGTGCACCGACGACCCCAGTTTATCCGGCGGCGGGCTTGACCGCCGCTTCCGCCCCGACAACTGGATAGCGCTCTCCTACTGCGCATCCCCGTCGCGCCGCCGCCTCATCAACATCTGCACTGGTGCACGCGCCGAGGTTGACCTCCCGGAGCTCTCCATCCACCACTGCTTCGGCATCGTTGATGGACTCCTCGTCCTCTGCGACAAGGCCACTAGCGTCGTCCGCCTCCTCAACCCTCTCACGGGCGCCCTCACCCATTTCCCTGCCATCACTGACGGGCGGACCACGAAGACGCCTTACAGGGCCTTCAATGCCATCTTCCATAGCTGGGACGAAATAGTCACGGAAGAAGAGATGTGCGACGACGTGGTCATTGAGAACACTCCCAAGATAAACGTCCCTGACCCCTCAGCAATCAATGGTGCTGCGATCGATGACTCGACGACCCCCCAACCCTCATGCTCGCCCTCAGACACAACTTGAATCGCATCATTTGTGCAAAGCCCGGGGATCAGGACTGGGTGTGTGTTCATTTTGGCGAGCAGCGGGAACCCTTTTTCAACAACAAGGGCCAGATCAAATTCCACTCGCTGCTGTCCTTCCGAGGGCACTGTTATGTCACAACACATCATGGCCATGTGATGCAGGTCAATCTGCACGGCGGCGCTCGCCCTCGGATGGTATACCTGTCGAGGGAGTTTCCGGTCAGCTCTCAAGCAGGCTCCTACTCCTACCTTGTCGGTCCCAAGACCACCGGATGCTGATCATGGTACGTTTCTTGTCCTGTATTGACTCTGAACATGATCGCTACCCGCTAGAAGAATTATTCACGACACGGGATGGTATTAGCTCCTGCATGGAGCTCTTCGAGGTGGACGTTGTTGGGAGGCGGCTGATCCCACTAAACGGCATTGGCAAATATGCAGCATTTGTTGGTCGGACTTATTCTGTCATGCTTGCTACTGACAAGTTCCCAGAGCTTGCTCCCAATGCAGTGTACCTCAACTACAAGCACCAGAGATTTTGTGAATTGGGCATCTACCACTTCAAGGACAGGAGGATAAGCCCACCAAGAGAGTTCACACAGCGTCGTCCTGGTTTGAGCTTATTCCCTTGCGCCTGCCACTGGGAGCTTGCTGATTATCTAATTGTTGACATCGAACGCTGGATATAGTACTTCTTTGCTTTGCTTATGGTGGCTGCTAGTCTCTCTCTCTCTCTCTCTCTCTCTCTAGAATTCCATAACAGTGGTAACTTATTACTGTTATTTTCAAACTGTAATTTCTGTTGCTGGCTTAATTTATCAACTGATCATCCTTATTAATGTATCTGTCTTGCTTGGTGGTAGTGTGGAATTAAGCTAAACTTTGATTGTCTAGACTAGTAGACTATGCACAGACTAACACTGACCCTGTGTTTCAACATAGCATCATTGTGAAACCCTACAGAATTGATGGGCACTGGAGAAACATTTAGGTAAACACCCAAGCCAATAATGATTATGTTCTCCAGATCTTCAAAGTAATTCTCTTGTGTCAATGTTGGGCAATCAATTACAAGAAACAATTTAATTACTTCTAAAAGTAAAAAAACTTCTATGAAATACATTTTTTTGCCTTTGTTTCGTGGAAAATAAAAAAATACGGATCTGAGAGAAAAGCCCCAAGTTTTTTTTGTGAACAGCATATAAAAAAGTGATTAACCTTTTTCTGGCTTAAGTTCTATTACTTAGTAGCCAGGAACGTGGAACATGGATTGCTTTTATTGTTTAATAGGCCTGTCTTTCTAGTACCTCCTTAATCAGTCTTATAGAGTGGACTATGGAGTTAAGATAAACAATTACTGTGCATCAGAAATTTGAACTGTGCATGTCATGCTATCAGATTCCAGGAAATATGATTGGTGAGAGCTGTGTTATTTGTGCTATAAGGCAAGAGTGATTGTCACTGCTCAAGTATTCAATGCAATACCACCATGGAGAAGAAGCAGCACCTTAAGCACTAGAAATCATGGAGTTGGATCTTCTTGGTCAATGCTTGTGAAAACAATTTCATGGGCATGGAATGGTTTACGCTGAGTGAAGTTCTGTGTCCTAAGAGCTAACAAGTTTGGAGACAATGGGACACTGCTAAATCTCAAGGGGCTTTCCAATGTCATCAAGATGCAGAATGCCAAGGAAACACTTGACAAGGTCTCGGATGTGTCGGTGTGTGTAACCACTATTGCGAAGGACAATAACCTGCTTCTATCAGTGGTTCATAAGTTCAAAGAGCATGAAATAACTCATACAGACCAAGTGTGCGATGAGATGTCTAGTATTTGGGATGAGATGCTTTTTAACCTGGAGTTGAGTAAATGCTTGCTGCAACTACTAGCCATGGGTGTAGGATACATTGGAAAGAGAAGATAATCCTGTGGATTGATTTAAAAGCAGATGAGCTGCCCTCCAAGGTCTCACATTCTAAGGTCAGTGACAAGTGTTTGAAATTTGCATTATGTCTTGGTCTTTATCTGATGGATGCTGGCTACAAAGGGGCATACTGTTCTATTAGACATTGGAATCTTTGTATTTAGAGATATATTCTAATGTGTTGCGCCTCTAGCATTGTTGATATATCAAGCTTACTTCAGTTTATTCAGAAGTTTTCAGAAATATCCATGCATCTATTCCCATTGATATCCGGAGTGCTTGCTGTCATTAGTCAGGAGAATCCAGAAGGAAAATGTTTCATTCTTCAAGCACTACGGTGGTGCTTCTCGCAGCTGTCAATGGCAACCGAAATGCAATGGTTGGATTCCGATAATTTAACTGAGAGTGTGGGGTTGTTGGTGCTGTCTCTGATGGCTGTGGATTTGAGTAGGCAAGAGATGGCTCGCTCTTGTATAAACCAATGGGATTCAGTTTGTTATGCTGTGTTTTAAAGCTCAGATCCACGTGAAGTCATCAGAGAGAGGATATTTTCACACATCAGAACTGAATGAATTTTTGGCTTGATTGATCTGGATATGCAGTTGACACTATGATCATTTTGCTGCTGACCTGGCACTTAAGTACATGGCATTCCTATATACTGACAAGTTACCATGACAACTAGCTCATATCTATGGACAATAGTGTGTTCAGAATGAAAGAGTTATCTCATCTGGATTCAAGGGTCAAGAACACGTCTTTGCTTAGGGACCAACAAAGTTTTCAGAGGGCAACCAGCCATGGGTCCCAACTTACTAGGTTGGTCCTCGAACAGGAGGAAGATGACCACCTCTCGAACAAGAGAAGAGAAAGCGGAAAAGGAAAATATGAAGGGGGAAAGAAGGTGGTCATCTTCCTCCTGTTTGAGGTTCATCCTGGAGTTGATCTCATCATTGAGCATGGGTGGTGACACTCTTTCAGTTATCTATTGAAAGTAATGATCAGGGCTCCTGCTTATAAGTTCTGAGGTCACAGAAATGCTTTCCCTGACATTTGTCCATTACTGAACTATCATGATCATTGATCTATCTTAATAAACATGACTTTGTTACTATGTGCCTTTAGGAATTTTATTTGCCTTGATTGCTAAGTTGTCAACTTCGAATTCAATATTCCCTTGTCATGCTACTTTAGACAGGGTAAAGATCACACCATGACCTCAATATCTCTTGTACCATATTAGTGCCATTTGGGGACGCACCTACACCAGGCGCCGTAGGGCTCGAGACGTGCGTCCCGCCACAGAACGCGCCGAGCGCGTTAGGCAAGAGGCCACGTGCGTGGCTGAGAATAAAGAAAGAGAGATTACTTTCCTAGTTATTACTCCTATCTCCTAAAGATTAGGAGGGATTGGTTAGGCCACGCGGTGCGTGGCTCGGAGTATGTCCACAATCCACTTGCGACATTGCTACAACATGCACCACCCCTCGGGGGCTTGACGAGGGCGTGTTAGGCCTTAGGCGCCGACACAATTGGTCGTGGGCCGGCCCACCTAAGGCCCGGTGCTTAACAATTCACCTTCTTTCCCCTCCCGACGCTCTCCCCGTCGCCACCACCTCCTCCCTCGCCGCCCGGCCCATAGGGCTCGCCGGAGCTCCGGCGAGTCCTAGAGGCCGGCCGGCGCCCGCCCCTCCCCTTCCCCTCTCTCTTCTTCTCCCACTCCGGCCAACCCCTAACCCTAGCTCCGCCCAAGCTCCAAAGTCCGGCCATGGCGCCCCCCCCCCGCCCCGACCTGGCCCAACCGCCCCCACCACGGCCAACCGCACCTAAGCCACTGGCGACCATGCCGACCGGGGCCTACCTACCTCCCCCGGCCGACCATTTTATACCCCCATAGGAAGGTCCCGAAGTCGACTCCCGCTTGCGAAGCACCGGCTCCGCCTCCGACGTCCCTCCCCCGTCCACCTCCGACGAGGCCTCTGCGGGCCGGCAGTCGTGGGCCGACCCACCACAAGGGTGGTCGGCGTGAGCATAGGCGCCGGCCGGTCGCGCCGATGATTCCCTAGCTTGCGACCCTACCTTGGCCTGATCTCCCACGGTGACCAATCAGGACCTCGGCTTTCCAGCAAAGTTAAGACTACAAGGCGCCCAAGACGCGTCATGGGTAGCCACGTCGCCCGACGCATGCGAGCCTCTCCTCCATGTCATCCGGGGCGAAGTCGGCACCGACCACCCTTTCTCCACGTCGCTACATGGGAGGCGCTACAGGGCTCCCGTACGGACGCTCCCTTGACGATAAATCTCTAAACCGACATCTCCTCCAACCTATAAAGGGGGAGCCAGGTCGCACCCATTCACACATAGCACAATCTCAAGATATTTGCACTAGCCTCAATCAACACTCCATGTTTAATAGAGACTTGGAACTCCTTCCCTCTCGACTAGCTTGTACCCTACACGAGCATTCTCGTGCAAGATAATACAGATCACAACACCCCATTGGACGTAGGGCCCCGTTGACCTAAACCAGTATAAATCTCGTGTCAGTATTGCATGAACCATCCGGATTAGGGAGCACGCTACACAAATCACACTTGTTGGTAGACCCACGAATCAAAACACCGCCAAAAAGCAAAGCCAATGACATAAGCTATGTAAACCCGAACCATGTAACATGTTTTCCCATTAGCGGTAAAAAGTATGACTTTTGATATCAATCTTGTTCGATGTGTGCGTATCACTGTTGATCCGGGGAGTGATGCAATATGCACAGTGGACCCTATAAATAGGGGCCCAACAACGGGCCACTGGGAGGCCAAACTTCACTGTTGTCAGCTAGGTTCTAGTCGGGATGAGGTTGACCACAAGATGGGTGAAATAAGAGAATGAAAGGATAAGTGGCAATGCTGTCTTTTCCCATTATCATGAAGGTTTTTCTTATTTATTTTAATTTGTTTTTTACCAAGTAAACAAGCTTTTTCATTAATTAACAACACGATGTTGTTAGAACCATTACATTGTTAATGGTTACATGTTGGAGCGCCACAATGAAAGGGCACCCATGAGCGTGGGTCGGATTACAACAAATCCCTTCAAAAGCAAGGTTACGAGAGTGAGAGGCACTCCCGGCTTCGCCTAGCAAGCGAATCCGCCATTTGGTTGCATTCCCCATGTGAATCCTGTGCACCTTGATTGAACTCGCTACAAGGGCGGAGATGGCAAGCTCTGTGTAGGGCTTTATTCTCGATCCGATGGGTTTGTTACGGTCGGCATTGTTGATGTAGTTTACAAACTGAAGATTGTCTGCTAGAAGTGCTGCTTCCTCCCTGATATTCATCCTGCAAAAAATAGAGGCACCAAGGGCTAAACCTGCGGCTTCTTCCATTAGAACAGAATCTGCATTATTGATGCACGCCTTGATGAACACCGTGGTCGGAGGTGTGGATGATGAGTTGACAATGAAAACCCCAAGTCCTGCTGTTCTAGAAGATCGTCCATGTACATCTGGTGGGATGGAGGCATCGGAATAGCATCTGAAACCATTCAACAAAGTGGGAGTTTGAAGAAGGTACCTATCATTAGAAGATGGGTAGGATGGGACATCTTTGGATGATTGCGGCACAGGAGGTACTCTCGGTTTGTAGGGTAACTGCCGAGGCCTCATGTGAAGGTAATTCAGGTTGTGCCCCATGCGGTTGACCTTCACCTGCAGTAGAAGGAATCATACCTTGGATGGGGCATGTGTTAGAATCCCTGAGGTTGTTGGCGTAGCATCGCAGGCGGGCTTGCATTAGAGTCTTGTTGAATTGCCCGAAAATGGTTTTGCATATGTGCTTGCGCCGCTTGTATCTAGGCCGGACTCCATCTTCTTCCTTTGAACCCGAAATCATTCCTTGCTTTCCAAATATACCACATAAAGAAAAGAGTTGTGCAAAGAGTGTGTTTAGAAGGGTTAGTAGTGAGTAAGGTAGGAAGAGCAATTTGCATACCATCTTCAGGAATAGTAATGAGGTGAGTAGGAAGAGTAGAGGAAGAGGTAGCCCATACCCGCATTGGAATGTCACATAGGAAGAAAAGATGATTGTCATCCTCGGTTTGCACCACAGTGGTGGCGATTGCACGCTGAAAGGTCCTAATGGCTACGGGGGGGTGAATAGCCTATTAAAAATTCTACAAACAACACTAAGCAAAGCGGTTAGTAAATAAGACGGCGTAGCACCAAAGCGAATGCTTCAAGCTAATTATGCAAGCCTCCTAGCAATTCTATTGTCTCTAATCACAAGCAAGGGCTAGGTTGCTAAGTTACTCCTAGGTGGACAAGTAGTTCTAACTAATTCTACCACTAGGAGCTAACAAGACTAAGTTAGCTACTCAACTAAGCACCCTAACAAGTATACTACCAAAGTAATGCGAAGAGGTGCTAGAATACAATACCACCGTTGTCGAGTAAGGATGTGGCCAATCACCGTGTACAAGAAATCTCCAACGAGCAAGAACAATGACACGATGATGTTTTTCACCGAGGTTCACGTGCTTGCCGCACGCTAAGTCCCCGTTGTGGTGACACACTCACTTGACGTTGCCAAGCTTAATGGCCGGTGCCAAATCCCCTATGGGAGCTCAAGCAACGATCACAAGAGAGGGCCAACAAGCCACGAGCAATCCACTAGTGCTCCTTTCGCGATCTCCCGCGGGGTAAGGAACGACCCCTCACAATCGCCACCGGTGTGGCCTCAAACAAGCTCCACTTGATGTAACACCCCGCCCTCCAAAGCCGCACCGCACAGCCCTTCCGAGGGGCGCGCACGCGTACACATAGCACCTTGCTTACACTTTCGTCCTCGCTTCATGTAAAAGGGTTAACCCGAAGGTGATATGGCTGGAAGGCAAAGGCTTATAAGTTGGCTCCACCCTTGCTCAACTAGCAAGGTGGTACTAACATGTGCACTCAGCACTCACAGGCCACTCATGGGCCACATCCAAATTGGGTCGGGTGTTACACTTGAGCTCAACACCGCCTCTTGCTCCAAGCCGCTAGGGAACCGGGCAAATTCCCAATATAACAAGAATCCCGCGGCTTCTCCAAGGATGAAGTGCCTCTAGATGCAATCGCCAATGCAATGCACTTCTATCACTCTCAATCTCACCAAGAATACGAATTATGGATGGAGAGAAGAGTGGAGAGGAGTCTCAAATGCTCACAAGCAAGTTAGAGTGTTCAAAATGTGCAAGGGAGAGCTCTAGTAACCGGCCATCCAAGTATATATAGAGCCCCCCTTCGAAATAGAGTCGTTGCTCTAAAAATTTGCTCTCTGCGACCGGGGCGCACCGGCCGGGAGCCACCAGTAGTCGGTCGCGAGTCGGTCCACGCTTCGATCGCAACCAACAAGAGTTGGGCCCACGGTGACACCCTTCCCTTGTGCGTCCGTCGGCCGGATCCGGTCGGCACCGGAAGCGTCGGTCCAGGTTCCGATCGCGGCGTCCGGTGAAATCGCGCTGCGCTCTCTGCGCGAGCACCCCGGGGAGCCACGGTGTGTCGCGTCGGGCCGAGCCCGGCCAGCGTCCGATCGCCTCAAAACAAGACATCAACATCTTCTTCTTTGCTCTTTGCTTCAACCTTGCTTCTTCTCTTGCCATAGGTTGCCAACACGTCCAAGATGACCACGTTATCACCAATGTTAGCACGTCGAGATGTTAGGCAAGATCGAAGTTAGTGCTCTCATGTCCTAAATGCAATATGCAAGTCAATTGGACCTAGAAGCACTTCATGCAAGGATTGTCGCGACATCCCCTCTTGATAGTCGACTATCTATCCTATAATGTGATCACACGCTCTATCGTGTCTTGACCACGAAAGGAAAACCCTATCAAGTATACCTTTGCCTTGATCTCCCCCTGTTCCTCTCAAGCCGATCACCGAGCTTGACGATCCATCAAGTCCACCGACATTGTCCATGTTCATGATCATCATGCTCCTTGTCATCCATCTAATCCTTTCTTAAAGTCATCACTTAGAGCAAAGGATTAGTCCACAAGTGTCGTCATCAATTTTCAAAACCAAACATGAGATTTCACCTGGCGATATGAGTCGAATACCTCCCTGCCCTTTCCCCAGTTGCGATGGCTCGCCTAATAATTCTCAAGCAAAGGTTTTTAGAATAGGAGGGATACTCTTACTTTTCCATACCTTTTGAAGAATGTTGTTTGCATCATCAGAAATACTCCTGGATCCCTGAGTCGGGAGGGAATGGCCATCCTGGGACCGTAGTAGGGAGTAGATGGACTTAGTGGTGCAAATCCCATTAGTAGCCGGAGTCCATCTCGAGGATGTCACCGTGATCGGTCGACCACTTGGACAAATTGGATGGAATGAGCAGCCTCGGTGGAAAGATGGATTCAATAAGGGGTTGGTTCCGAGAGGTGTGTGTGGCGGGGGTGGTGGTGGTGGTGGTGCCAAAGGTCGGCAACAACAACGTGGAAGTGGTTGGATAGTAACGGGTAGAGTCAAGTGGTTATATATGTCATTCCATATGGGGCACCGGGGGTGGACCGGATGGAGGAGTTACCCGTATATAGTTGATAGGTGACATTGTCCTTGAGGTGATGTCGTACACCTGCAAAATTGAAGACCAATAGATTGATTTTGGGGAGTTAGTTGGCGCATTCCAAAATGAAGTGTTTGGGAAGTATTTGGCCTTGAGAATAGCGAGAGGGAAGGGATTTTGTCAGTAGCCACATTCCAAGCAGAATGGATAATTAGACTTTTATTAATAGTTTGCATATCTCTAATGCCAAGTCCACCTTCTTCCTTTGTTCTAGTAATATCATCCCATGCTCTGTAGTGGATTGGACTTGTCTCCTATTCTTCCTGTACACCTGTCCACCAGAACCTCTTGATAATGGTGTTAATTTTTTTATAAAAGCTTGTGAGAACAGAACAGTTGTCATATAGTAAATAGGGATGGAGGAGAAGACAAATTTAATATATTGCAACTGCCGGCATGGTTAAGTTTGTTTGCTTTAATGGTACCCAGTTTGGCGAGGAACTTACCATAGATTAAATCATAGGCCTGTTGACGGTCACCAACGACATATTTTTCCTATCAACTTACTACCATAAAGGGAGTGAAACTATACCTTATCATACTCATATACATTTATAACTCACATATTTCCACTTGTAGTGTCCAAATTATTATTGTGCAGATTTATATAAGAAACAAGTGGAAAATATACCAAAAGGCGCCTTACGGGAAAGCGTGCTTGAACATCCTTCACCCCAATGGAAATGAGCCCAACACGATGCATTAAGTGCATAGGAGTACAGTTCAATGTGTGGCGTGATGAATCCATAAAACAAGCCCAAAAAGTCGAGGCCCAAATCCAACATGAAATCATACCGGGCAGAGGACATGGGTTCAATGTTTTGGGCATAACTTTCTCATACGAAATCGGTTTCAGCGAACGAATACTCGAAACGAAGCTTACTCCGAGGCCCACGCACTTTTACAAAAATTCAGGCCAAATGGCCCACATCTTGGTGCGGGCGCACCAAATGGTGCGCGCGCGCACCTGGGCCGCCAACCGGGCCCGGCTTTCTCGAGGTGGTTCATTACTTTCCAAAAAGTGTGTTGCCGATGTTGGTTGGTCGGTTTGGGCTGATTAGGAAGGTGTTCCAAGGTCGGTTTTGCTCCTTCCATGTGGGGATGACCATCTTCCAAAGAGCCCCCTCTCCTCTACCTATAAAAGGAGGCTCTCTCCCCCTCATTCAACACACACCAATTCCAAGGGCAAGAGTCTCTCGCTCTCCTCTAAGAGAGCTCTCCCCTCTACTCTTCTACCTCACTCCAATGGGCTTAGGCTCACATTAGTAGTAGAGAGATCGGCGGAGGAGAGATGTGAGGGCCGGGAGCGGGGAAGTGCCGGACTTGTCGTCGACTCCCCGGACATGTACCTCGGTGGATTCATGCTCAGCTCCTTCATGGGATCTTGGCTAAGTAAGTTTCCACGATTCCGATAACCTTTATTGTCTCGTGTTTATCCAAGCATTATCTACTCGTTTGCGAGATTGATAGTCGTCCTTGTGGCGGTGCTCTAGTAGAAGGACCCCGGGGACGGGTAAGCCTTGTTAACATGCTAGAGTAATAATCACTAGTGTAGACGTGGTGTCTGGGCTAGGGGTTGCCTATCTTTTGTGGCGCATCCCACGGTTGAGGGGGTAGGCGGCTAGGTTGTACCACTTTGTCCGTCCCTTGTAATCCCCCCACGTTCGGGTGTGGCGCGGTGCTAAATGCCGGTCTCCATCCCAGTTTGGGCGATTGCCGGTGCCCGAAGTGAACAAGTAGCTCTAAGCGAGGTTATCCATAGACCTTAAAGGTGTACGAATCCTTCTCAATAATCCTCCCCATCTTTGGCCTTGTGTATCCTTGGGCGAACTAGTTAGGAGAGTACCTCCGTTTCCTGTGGAAAATACGATACCACTGAATATTTCGGGTGAAAGCTAGAGCGACAATTAAATGCGGCTTGGGATTCTTACTGCGACGTTAAGAAACGTCAACAAGGCCTTGTTCTTGTCTTTGTGGGAGAAGATCATGGGGTGACTTAAGTGCATGGTGTGTGGTTGTAGGTCTTGTACAGGAAAGATATTCTTGATAATAGTCCTAATAGAGTGAGGCCAATGTCTGCTGAAGTAGATGGAGGATTTATTAAGATTAGGAGTCTGACCTAATCAGTTGTAGAACTCATAGAGGAGTGTCTTGAGCTGTTGTGCCTCATGTACTGTGGCTTTGCCACATAATATTAAATCATCTGCAAATAACAAAGAGTGTATAACCGGACTTCCATGTCCAAGTTGGATTCGTGTCAGGTTGTTAGATTGTAGGGCTTCCTTCAGTCCGATCGATAGCTCATTAATTGCAATGACAAACAAGTATGGGGAGAGAGGGCACCCTTGCCTTAACCCTCGCTGAGGAGGTGAAGAATTCTATGGGTTCATCATTAACAAAGACAACAAACTGAGGGGAGGAAACACAAACATTGATTAGATTAATAAAACTTTCCTGAAGCCCTAAACACCGAAGAGCAGCAACAATGAAGGCCCATTCCAGCCAATCAAAAGCCTTAGCTAGATCATTTTTTAAGATGAAAGCTTGATCCTTCCAACTATTTAGGTTGAAGGAGTGTATAATCTCCTGGGTGATAATAATGTTGGAGGAAATGTGCCTGTGAGCAACAAAAGTTGACTGGGCTTGATCAATGTAACCTAGAAGGTCTTTGTTTAAGGCGATTAGCCAAGGATTTAGTTATAACTTCATAAATGACATTACAAAGGCTCATTGGCATGAAATCCTTGGGAGTAGTAGGTTGGGTAATTTTAGGGCTGAGAGTAATAAAAGTTTGATTTAAATCGGTAGGCAAGAGAGCATGGGTGTAGAAATCGGTTACCACTTTGTAAATATCTTGGTGAGCCCAAGGCCAAGCTGCTTTGTAGAAACCTGCATCAACCCATCTGTGCGGGGGTTGCATTGCTTCTCATCTCCTTGATGATATCTTGGATTTCCTGCAATGTCGGGGTTGAGTAGGTGTACCAGAAGTGATGTTGTTGGCGTTTCTTAACGCAAACAAAAAAAGGTTCCGCAAGCGCATGGAAATGCCATTGTAGCTTTCACCCGGAAGTATTGAGGATATCGTATTTCCACAGGGAAGACATGGTTTAGAAGTCTCTAATATGAACACGGAAACAATAACATGACTATGCAATAGACCCAACCTCATAACAGGAGTTAAGTACGGAAGACAAGAGATAACTTGACACACACATTCGAGCACTCTCAAGGATAAAGAAAAACCTAAACTGAAGCAAGGCATTACCCACAATTTGTTAGCCACGCTTTGTTTAAGTATTTCAAGGGGAGACATTATTAGCCAACAAACTTAAATATTGGGGAATCCAAAGTCATAAACTAGGCACAAATGAATTATAGACACGAGCAACTATTCATCATTTCAACGAGGAGAAACTAACATTCTTTAACACATATGAGAGTGGAATATATATTATTATTTTTATGTTTTCATCATATCTCATCATTTATAAGATAGAAATGATAAAATAAATGTGAGATTTTACCTTTGTGGGAGTCCTCCCCAAGCTAGCTTCTGACTTACCTTCCATGATTCGGCAGGGAATGTAGCTAGTTGGTGCCCACCATAACCTGTTTTGTGGCCTCCCTTGAGCGTGCTAGGAGACTCCCCCCAAGTTTTGTCTTTTTGATGACATCAAAGTAATAGGACAAGAATACTTGGGTTTGAAAGGTTTATTATTATCATTATTTTGTTATCAAAGTTTTTTTTTGGATTCACTAAACAATTTTCATCTCCATTGTCAAGGACTTACCCTTATGAAGTTGATAAATTCCTGCAAGGTTTAGTTCATATGATCGACCAAACTTTATACTAGCAAACTTTGGTTCAATAATCAAACTTGACTCCATGTCTAATTTGATTAAAATGAGACTTAGCTAACCTAATTCGTGGTTGTATACCACGGTCCACGATGTCGATTGACTAATGTGTGCTACGATGGCCTACCTCAAGGGACAATGACACGAGATTTATCTTTGGTTTGGGGCAATCGAGCACCCTAGTCCAGGTGTGTGGCACTATCGAGCTCAAATGCTCGTGTCGGGGCGAATACAAGCGGGCAAGAGAGGGAGATGAGCTCCCAAGTCTCTGTGTATCGTGCTGGATGGAGTGGATCGAGTGTATGTTATGAGTGTGTAAGAGGCTTGTCCTTCACCGATGGCCGAGCCCTCCCTTTTATAGCCGCAAGGGGAGCTCACAGGCCATCGTCTGGAAAAAGGACCTAGGGTGGAAGAAATACAAGTTTGAGGGTGTAAAGAGAGAAACGTCTTCTGCCATCTCGCACGCCGGCGCTGTCCGGCCAGGCAGCCGCCGCCCCTATCCCGCACGCTCACGCCACGTCGTCAGAGTTGGATAGGGGCGGCTCCGTATTCCGACATACGGCACGTATGGCCACCGAGCTCGGAGCTCCTTGGTCGGCGTTGAGTGGAAACAATGAGCTCGCCCTCGCCGCCACCGTACCCATGCGCCCCCGCCCCGTCGAGCATGCGCCACTCCATGGCCGAGGCGCGGCGCGCCGTCCGCGCCTTAAATGCTCGTGCCTGGTGTCGCATGAAAACATGTGGCCGGGAGAGCTCGGCGGGAGCTCGACTACAGCCACCGAGGTCATTCTTGTCTCGTAGCGCCGTCCTTAGCGTATGTCGGGGGTATGGCGTGTCGGACGGGCCATACCGCGGCGTGCGCCCATGATCTTGTTTGCCCGATGAGATCTTATCATAGGTTGCGGAGCCCGACAGGTAGCCGCGTCGCCGCTACTCGTCCCTTGCGTCTTGGATTCGGCGTTATCAAGGGCCGGGTTTACCAAAGGCTCGTCCGGGCGGAGATGAGCTCATCGCCGAGGTGGAGCTCAACGTTCTCGCATGTCATAGGGGGCTCGTCCTCGAGGCGGAGAATTGTTGCCCAGACGAGCTCGAGCTTGTGTCGGGAGCTCGCTACCTCGGGAGCTCGTCCGAGGCGGAGGAACCTACGTCGAGCTCGTGCTCAATCGATCCGAAAGTCGCCCCGCTCCGTCTTCTCGCTAATGATCTCGACTCGCAGCAGTATCGGTGATAGGCGTTCTTCAACTAATTACGCCCGAATTATCTGTGTCCCACACCTAAGCACCATGTTTAATTTAACAAGCCTATGAGAGTATGATCAACAACTGTATGATTAATACTTCCAAGCCAAAATATGCCGACATAAAGAGAGGAAGCATGAAAGGATAACAAGATTCATCCAACGAGGGTGAAAATATTGTAAAGAGAACAAGGTGATTTTTTTGCGAGGTAACAACGGAGATGAGAGTGCAAGATACCATGTTACCTTGTTGTTGTCCTCCCCCAAGCTAGCTCAAAGCCCATTGAATCGGGGGTTGTACCCCGTGCTTTTTTTGACTTTTCTGCATAGTTCACGACATGGTAGATCACGAGGGACTTACCATCCCTTGTGATTACCTCATTGAAAAACATATGCGAGGAAGCAACAATTTGAGCTAGTTATATATTTTTTCAAACTTTTATGGCAGCTCTCAAAGGATGACATTTCATTATATAATTTTTTGTTTTTATGATAAACCCATGTTATAAACAATGGCTACTACACATGCATATTATCACTAACATGTTCTAGTAGATCATTCCTTTAACCAACGCCTTCCCCTACAGCGGTGCGAGAAAGCTTGTTGGCGTTTCTTAACATAAGCGAAAGGGTTCATAGCGCACGAAAATGCCATTGTAGCTTTCACCCGAAGTATTCGAGTATCGTATTTCCACAGGGGAAGGCATGGTGTAGAAGTCTCTAATATGAACATGGAAACGATAACATGACTATGCAATAGACCCAAGCTCATAACGGGAGTTAAGTACGGAAGATAAGAGATAACTTGACACACACATTCAAGCACTCTCAAGGATAAAGAAAACCCTAAACCGGAGCAAGGCATATCCCGAATAGCTATGTTAGAGAGCGGGTATACTACATGCTTGTACCATTAGAGATTCTAAGTTAAGATAGCCATGGTCACTATTGACTTACTTCGGGCACGGGAGCGCACCTTATGCCTTAGCGATCTGGACAAATGCTGTATCTCCCGAGGCGTGGGGATTACAAGGGACGGACAAAGGCGTCACCACCTCGCGCCTACCACCTCATCCGTCGATGAATGGGGCAACCCGAAGGTAGCCTCTAGCCTAGACACCACGTTCAAGCCATTGACTACTACTCTAGCGTGTAACAAGGCTTACCCATCCCCGGGGATCCTTCTACTAGAGCATCCGCCACGAGGGTGAGCGACGATCCCGCAACCCAACAACGACCAAGACTAACTCAAAGTAGAACTCTACATCTCAACTTGGATTTGGTCTAAACATGTGTGTATCATCCATTAAGCATAAAGTTCTATATGACAAGATCATAACATGAAAACTATATACTGGTTCATATGATAAGATCATATCATAGGAACTATACTCTAGTTCATAAGCATAGCTATATTGATAATAAGAATAAGAACAAGATGAAGAACATGATATGAAGAACAATAAATTAATCATACCAATTACCTCAATAGTTGACCTTGATCTTCTATTACATCTTGCCAAGCTCCTAATACTAACCAAAAAGTAAAAGATACAAGTGGAGTAGGGAGAGAGCTCTTGTGTGGTGTCTAATGAATGGGAAGAGCACCTCCTTTTTATAGGTAGAGGAGAGGGGCTCCATGAAAAATGTCTCTCCCTACTTGGAAGGTACAAAACCGACCTCCTATAGGCGGTTTGAATAAAGTATTCACCGAAGCACCCCACGGACGCCATTGCAACATCGGTAGGAGGCTGCCTTCCAAATTTGGGCGCGAACCGCCTCGGTGCGGTCGGCCGGACGGGGTGGGGCCTCTCGCGACCGCCTTTTTAAGCAGTGGGCTCTGGGCGGCCTTGATCTGTAATTGCCAGGTGCTGTCCACTTGTTCTTTGAAGTGGGCTTTCTCTATTTTTCCTTGATTGCGCATTTACTGTTATGTGTGTTACGTATTTGCGCTTTCTTCTTCACTTCATGTATTTACACTTGTTTCCGATGTTTGTCACGCAAAACATGTTTCCTCGAGAAACAAGTGGAACTAGGTCATAACATATGTATATGTGTCATAAGTATGCTTGTTTCTCCGAATTTGGACAAAAAAAAATTGGCGGTATAAAATGGTCGATAACGACCACCAACAAATGTTCACATTGGGTGGCCTCCTCTTCCTGTTCCTGTTGGGTGTTGTAGTGAATAGGAGTAGGGGCTGGGTGAACTGTGTGTGCGTGGGCTGTGCAGGAGTGAGGGAGTGCTGGTTGATGGGACTGTGGTTAGACTGGGTTGAAGAGGAAGCATGTGGCTGAGTGGTGAAAATCTCCTTAAAATATGTAGTCAGGGTATCGGCCAGCTGTTCTGGGGTGGTTGATTGTGAACCATCTGGATTCAGCAAATATGAGATTCTATTTTTTCGATTTCTCTTAATGATGGCACGGTAAAAAGGCAGTATTTCTGTCTCCATCCCTAGCCCAGGCTTTCTTTGCTTCTTTAGCTGTCAGTTCTTGGTGCTCAGTGTGAAGCTTTAGCTGTAGATCATGGTCTTGCTGATTAGGGGGAAGGGTCTGTTGCTGAAGGATTTCGTTTTCAATGGATTCTAGAAGATCACTATCTTTGGGTTTTCTTCGTCGCCATCTCTTCAAATCTGTAGCAAGAAATTTGGTTTTCTGAGAGAAAACTCTGTTAGTGGAGCGCAACCAACTATTCTTAGCTATGTCATTGTACTCGTCATCAATGAGCCACCAATTCTCAAATCTAAACGGCTTATGCACTCGAGGCCTATGGGAATTAAGAAGCGCAAGAATCGGGGCATGGTCGCTATACATCATAGGCAAATGATAGACATTCGTATTCGGAAACATTAAGCACCAATCAGAATTAGCAAGGAAGCGATCTAATCTTTCATAGGTCGGCGCAGAAACAAAACGTTTATTAGTCCAAGTATAAGCAGGCCCACTGTAACCCAAATCAAAGAAGCCACATTGCCTAACCAAACCACAGAATTCAGAAATACGAGCTAAGTCAGCAGCAGTAGGACCATACTTTTCTCTGGCATGCATAATATCATTCATGTCCCCAAGACACATCATAGATAAGCCAGCATTAAGTTCTACAAACTCCATAATACGGTTCCAAATAAAACAAGTAAGACGATGGTGCGGATCCCCATAGACACAGACTAAGCCATATTGGAGGTGGGTGGTTCTGTTTGTACATAATGCAAAAACGAAGTGATGATGATCATTGACGACTGTCACATCAACTTCATCGGTCCATAGTAACCAGAGGCCACTTGATTGGCCACATGAGCATTATTAAGATTAAAATGATTCTTAAAAGCTGAGCTAGTAATTGAAGAATTACGAGTTTCAGAGATGAAACATACCTGAGATTTAGTACCGTACATTAGGCGGGATAGATGTTGCATGGTCAAACTGGGAGACTCCGCCAGAGCCTCTACAGTTCCATGCGAGTAGACTCATGGATGCTGGGGCGCCCTGTTGGCCGGCGCCACAGCCTGATCACCTCCGTCTTCATCCTAGTGTAGATCGTCGCCCCAGGTAGGCGGCCGCCCTGAGTATGAGCACCGCCTGGATCTTGCACACTATCATCGGTCCTGATGCCCTGGTGAGCAGAGAATACCAGCACCCACGGGGACCCTGTTGATATGATACTGAGCCTGAACATCCTCCATGTATGGCGCCATATATTCATTATTCATAGAGATCAATGTTGCCTTGCCCAGTGCTGTGGTGGAGGGCAGGAACATGTGCTTCATTTTCTCAAAGTAAAGGTAAAATCATAACATGGCAGAAAATAAGGTAAAATCATAATTGAGCTTCAAAATAAGAGTAGAAACGCGATAGCTCTGTTTTACTTCTGCTACTTTAACATGTGCTTCATATTCCAATCTGACAATAGAGCTGAAGGAAACATAGAGTATGCCTCGTGTTTGCTTTCTCAGAATCATGATAACCCTGTTCCTACTAGCAGCTCGATGGATCACTAGGGTCCAAAGTAAGGACAAATCAGATTCCCTAGATTGTTTGATTGTTTGAATCATGTATGCATGTAAATGCTTTAAAATTCAACCAGTAATAATAGTCTAATAGATGAACTTTACTAAGGACTGTGTTTATGCGGACTGGCCCCAAGTCGACCGGCGCTGCTGGTCTATGAACTACTTAGATCAAGTCAATTTTAGCTTCTTGTATCAGCGTAGACAGTTCACTCTACTTTCTGTTATCAGCAAGACATTAGACTGCACAATTACGTACACATGCATGCCTGTTACTTGTGCGGATGTTGTTCATAAGTTAAGTCATATGGTTTAACTTTTCCACAACTGTCCATCAAGAACTTTAGACTATATATGTTCTCTCTGCTGCCTGAATGCAAGTGCTCGAAACTGTCACATAAGCGTTATATATAGTCAACACTATTATTGCTTTGGCTATGATTTCAGCTGCCACAAGTTAGACACAAATTAGAGTTTAAATTGGATGACAACCGAAAGCAGATAACCATGCAATGCAAGCAGCACGCATGCATGAATTAGGTAGTAGACAATTAGCTGATACATTTGCTAGCAAGGTAGCGCCAAATGTTCAGAGGGATACAGTCACTGGTAATAATGCATGTCAGTGATTATTAGTACAAGCTTAGAGATGGACAGAGTCCCCATGTGCGATGCACTCGCAGGCAGCTCCACCATCGCTTCTTACTACTTTGGAGCTTTACCAAGATACTCCTTCGTGCGTTCTATGATTGCCATCGTTTCTGCTCTATCCACTTTTTCTTTGCTCATATTTTTGTAGTAATGAAAGATGTCATGATCATTCCTAGATCTGCATTAAAAAACTAATGCATGAGAAACATGGAACCCTTAACTAGCACATACTCTGTATAATAACAATCATGACAGTACAAGTAGATGATAGTGACGTACGCTGTTACGTAGACTCTCCTCTCATAGCTTTTGTTGAAATTCGCTTGACAGTGCATGAAAACGGACCCATCGATCTGCAGTTTCATTTAGATATTCACACCACAAAGTAATAAATATAGATTGTGGTGGATCACAAGTATTTCTAATAATAATGTATCCAATAATTAATCGCAGCACCAAGGTTAATTTGAGATGAATGGAAGACTTATAGATTAATTAAGCAATCAGAGAAAAAAAAAAAAAAAAGTGACCAATCAAGATGTATTATTGTAACAGAGTAAAGTCAACTATGCGTGCAATGGAATATTTCGGAATTTGCAGATATAAATCTCGCAACTGAAAGTGCCTGCGGACCTCATTGCAATGGAATATTTCGAATTTGCAGCAAGGCAATTTCCCAGACTCTAACTTGCTTGCAGGTTCTGGACAATCAGCAAATGAGTTTGCTGGAGCCGGAAGCTCCTTCGGCTATCCAAATTAGATGTACTGATGACACTAGGTCATCAATGGCATATGCAAATGAATATTGTATTCCTGCAGGTCTACTCCAAGGCGGAAACAACACAAATGCTGCTACTCACACGCCCTATGTACTGCTGGAAGCCGGTGATTGGCAACCCAGCTCTGCAAACTACCCTTCTGATGCAGATCCGGAATGCCAGGCAAATGAGCAGCCTGAAGAAACGAGATGTGCCTTAAATGGAGGCGCATCAAACTTTCGCCTAATCAGCGATGCTGACAGATTTAGGCCCTTGTGTGCCTCTACAAACATGTGTTCTGTTAATGCAGGTTCAAGTGCATGCTGTAGCGCAAGGCAGCTGCAATAAGGAGCTGTCACAACTGAGTTGCTAAGCACCTCAGATCAAGGAGCAATCTTTTACTGCTATACAGATGCCTCCACAAAACCTGATGGTACAAATCAGGGGCATACCATAGCTGGCCTTGGAATCCATATTGTCAATATCTCTGACAATACAAGGATTAATACAGGCTCGAGTACCTAAGTGCATTTCCGTGCTGATGGGAGAGGCTGCTGCTCTCAGCTTGGCAGCAGGCATCGTGAGCAAGGTGAATCCAGCCAGCATTGTCTTTTTCACAGACAGCCTGATCCTGGCACAATACTTACCACAAGCTATGTGCAAAGAGCCTCCAGACTGGAGAATTAAGCTCTTTACCCACTCCTTTGTCTGCAAACTCAAACCTCTAAGATGGTGTGTTAGAAAAGTAGACAGACGCTTCAATGCCTCTGCTCACCAATTAGCAAAAGTGCATTCAGTGATTCTGCACAGCTCTCTGAATTTCTGAGCTTCCAATGCTAAAATGTGCAGCATGCAAACGCTTGCTATGTCAGTCTAGCTATGCAAAACTACAAGTGTAATCTGTACCATTCAATAGTAGCTTTGTGCTACTAAAATTAATGAAGACTGTTTTCTTGTCAAAAAACAAAAAAAACTATGCGTGCATACCTGTACCATCTTTTTTTCGGACACCTTCCAATTCTCTTCTGGTATTACAGATCCTCGAGGGTAGAGAAAAATTTGACCCACCCACTCTAATGTACGTGTATTGTGGATATATGAACAAATAAAGACTAATTAGCTTAATTTACACAAACTTTGAACAAAACAGTGATAGAAAAATAGAAAAGGAGAGGTTCCTACCTTCTACGGGGTCTCCTTCGAACGACGGGCTATTGCTGATGAAATCATGGTAGTGCTTGGTGTTTAAAAGGATAGCCAGATACTGTTTGTCAGTAAGCCATCCTTTTTAGCTGCTGATCTAACCTGCTCACTGGTGAGATCTAAAAAACCAACAGATGTGACACCTCCTATATAGATAATTAACTAACACAATGGTAAGAGGCTTATAATTGGAAAATAATACCTCCAGGCCGCTTGTAGCCATCGTCTCCCATCCCAGTAAGTCATCTACAACCACCGAAGCATGATACGTTATATGATGAAGAGGCTTATATGATGAAGATGTTGAGAAAGTAACTGGTAATAAATTTAATAAGAAAGAAAGATAATAAGGAGAAATCTGTAAATTTGGCATAAAGTTTCAGTGTGCGTAAACTTTAAGTAACAAAGAGACAGAACAAGGTTTAAAAAAAGAAATATAAAGATTCTCATTTGGGTATATGAAACTTTATATCAAGTACATAATTTGTATTGCCTCACTAAAGTTAATATGGAAGTTAACTGAGACTTTTTCATATACAAGCTGGCTGCATTCGATCTAAATGTTTAACAACTTGAAAGAGATATTTTTCCAAATAATAAAAGCAAACTATTTTCATTGATTTTAGTTAATATCATCTAACAGGCTTGTTTTTCATCTTCAGTTATTGCACCCTATTCAATACAGAAGGTTTAGCATGATTTTTAAAGAATCAGCATTGTTTTAAGACTCCAGCAACCATGGCAACAAATGTTAGTGTTAGTATACCCGCTGAACCTGCTAATACTCTGCGCCATCACACCCAACCCATCGAAGCCAGAAAAAGAAAGTGCGATGTTAGGGGCGGCGGCGGCTGCCCCGACCGCGAGCTCGAGCACGGCGGCGGCATGCGGCACCGGCGAGCGTGAGTTCGACAATGGATCCCGCAGGCACGGCACCGACGAACGCGACAGCGGCGGCGGTTGCGACCGCGAGCTCGAGCACGACGGCGGCCGCCGCGACTGCGAGCTCGAGCACGGCCGCGACATTCGCGCCGTCACGCCCCTGTCACCCTTGCTCACTGCTCGCATTCGCGCCGTCACGCTCGCGGAAATTGAATCAAAATAGAGTCATTGGCGCCGGAGGCTCGCACTCGCACAGCCCTGAGTCCGCCCCTGGACGAATAGATCTGACCTTTTTTTCGAAGACTAGATCTTCCTTAAATTAAACAAGTGTGGAACAAACAAATGTAACAGGTCTAAATTTTGTAGAGCAATAACGAGTTTGAGGTAGGCTTACCATCCTCCTCATGGAGCTTGCCCTTGCCCTTGTCGCGAGTGCTCAGGCTCCCTGAGCCGGACATGGCGGACGCGCTGCTCACGGACACGGACACGGACACGGACACAACACTTGCAAGGGTCACAGTCACTTGGGGTAGAGGGAGGAAGGGGAAGGACGAGATAGGTGAAGGGGAAGGACGAGATAGGTGATGCCGCTCTGCTCCGAAGGAGAAATTTCTATATGTGAGACCGGTATAATATGAGCCGTAATTCGTAGGCCTTGAAATATGACCCGGATAGTACAAATTGATTTGGAATATGACCATGACCGATTTTCGCTATGTCTAAAATCCCAGAAAATAACTTGCACTTGTTTGGACATGGGAAAAAGACGAAATTACCCTCTCCCGAGCTCGCGGCCGTCCTCATCTTTCCCTCCTTTCCGGTCCGCCGCCAGCCGCTTCACCGCATGACGCCGATGTCGTCGAGCTCCAACCCATCAAATCGATCGCACCACTAGCTCCTTGGCCTTGTGCATCTATTGGGCCCCGAGTGCACGCCCTCATGGCTGGCCGCCGCTGCGCCGCCGCTATCTTCTCCACGGGCCGCAACCACGCCGCCGTGATCCACTCTCCCAGTCGCCAAGCCGTCTGGTGAGCTTTGTCGCAAAACCAACTTGAACTATTGCTTGTCCTTCATGTCCTAATGCTGTCGCGTTCGTCCGTTTCAACGAGGCACGAAGCTCGTCGCGCCGAACGACATCGCCGCCGCCGGAGTTAGCCGCCACCATTGCCGCCAGGTCGCGCCCACCTCCGCCTCGTCCCTCGCCCGAACGGCGTCAGGCGATCGAGTTCATGGTGAGCTCTGGGTGTGCCCGTGCCGTCCTTTTGTCCTTTTGTCCTTTGTCGCGCGGGTAAGGCGGAGCAGCGGCCGCCTCGCGAGCTCCGTGTTACCGCCCCGCCCCGCCGAGCTAGGGGCCCGGTTTGGTTCGATCCGGTGAGGGGAAGTGATCGCCCGAGGGTCTGAAGGTGTTGGTGTGCTCGCCCTCGCCGGAGATGGCTCGGTGAGCCACGCCGCCGTTCGCCGATGCGCCGTCGCCGCCATAGCCGCCGCCCTGCCGTCTTTGCAGTGCTCGAGAGAAGGGGAAAGTGGTGCCGAGATGCGGGGAGATCGAGGGGGTCGCGTGGGTGCAAGTTGCGCCCCATGAGGGACCTCGCCGCCCGGTGAGTTTTGGCCGGTCCAACGGCGGCGAGTCGGGTCGCCGGTCGTCGTCGGCCGATCCGTTCGGCCAAGAGAAAGAGAGGAAATAAGGAGAGGGTAATTACGTCTTTCCCATGTCCAAACAGTGCAAGTTATTTCTTGGGATTTTAGAAATAACGAAAAATCGGTCATGGTCATATTTTAAAAAATTCGCGATCCGGTTCATATTTTAAAAGCGCCTACGAATTACGAGTCATATTATACCGGGCTCACCAATGACGGGTTAAATATAGAAATTTCTCGCTCCGAACACACAGGTGTACGAGCGTGGCCAGAATAGTCACCGGGAACGCGAACGAGGCGGGTTCCGCGTCCCGGGAACTTCCTCCCGGTCGAGGGACGGGGACGACGCGGTACGAAGACAGGATCGTAGATGGATCATCGCTGGGATCGGCGCTCCAGTTCGGTTCCGCGGGCGCAAACCTGGTGGCATGCGGTTTGCGCATGCGTGATTTCTTGTTGCCATCCATGTCGTTCCTGGCCAATCAATTGTCCATGCATATAGGTGTTGTGGCCCCACTGGCAGCACATGCAATTCGTGATTATCAGGCCATGGAGTACCTCGTTCCTCGTCGTTCCAGGGTCATCGTCCCAAATTGGCATGGATCACGATCCATTTTAATTTGGGGGCGTGCTGACGATGTATACTCGTCGTTCCAAACTGTATTGAAAATCGGCGTACCACGTTCCTTGTTCCCGTTCCTCGACCCGGTCGACCCAGGAACGCGGTGACTAGGGGCCAGATCACATGAGCCAGCTCCGGCAGATGTCGACATCCTGTTGAATGGGGCAGGAGTATGGAGGCATCCATCCGCTACTCGCATGGTAAGTACTCTCCGCCCCTTTAGATAGTACTACTAGAACATCGAGCGCCCTTCGGGCGCCCTACAATGATTTCAAAACAGAAGCTATTATCCATCATCTAACAGCCATTGCTTTACAATTTGATGCTAACGCTAAGATTTAAATACAAACGTTTTTTAATATAAGTTGACTGTAATGCTAAGATTCAAATACAAGCATTTATATATATATACAGCAATGCAAGTTTAGTCTCCGCTTGAGAGACGTCTTCACAATTAGATGTGGTACCACTAAGATATTTAAGCATATTACACATATATAGTCCTTGCCATACTACACAGCCATCAGCATGTAAAGGCAACACAACAATGGCAATATTTCTAGATATAGAAGGCAACAATGACAATATTTCCATTTGTCGGGGTTTCTGGAGGATGAAGCAGCCCATGAAGTAGATCAAAACAACCATGTAGGCGACTACGACCATAATCTGGACACATGAAGCTATACTCATACCATGTAATAGGAGTGGTCATATAAAAACACCCCAAGATCACAAGGGTCTCCTACCACTTACCAATCTCCTAGATGTGAAGTAATAGTTTTTTTTCATCCAAGGGTCCTGTACTTGTAATCCAAAGAAACCAAGCTCATCAAACAGCAGACCTACCACCTGCAAAAGAATGCTAAAGTTCAGAGAACTTCTCATATTTCACAGACTTTGGTCCATTAGCTTGCTTAATATTCTGGCATATCTGGTCCTAAGATATACCTTTGATAGCCTACAGCTATACTTTTGACAACCAATATGTTCAGTAAGCTACCATTAATGTAAAATGCTGTTTGCTGCCCCTGAACAAAATGTGTTCATATTTAGTAAGCCACTAATCAATCTCCTAGCATGAAAAACAGGAAACTATGTGTTAGAATTGTAACAATTCAGATTTATCACAAATCCACAAAACACCGCAGCAAAGAGTAATCAAATAGATTGACATTTTTCTTGCGCTCAACTCATCAAGATCGCTCGAAGCATCAGACACCTGCAGGAGTGGTAATTCCACTCACAAGTGCAGGACATGAGCACATCTAGCAAAAACAAAGATATACAAAAAAGAGACTGACCTCCAGCTGAAGTGTGTAGTTTATGAGAAATATGACCGTGGAACTCAGAACAAAGAACTGTCCTACCTTTTCAGAACCAAAATCTGCAACAACTGACATGTTGTCTTCCTCTACTGGTGCAGTTTTGGATTTAGTCTAACAATATCACTAAGCAGCACCCGTATTCTGAAACAATCAATCATGACAAAGTAAGGATAGATTATTGGATTGCTACTACAGTATGTAACATAGGATATTTATATAAATTTGACAAGTTAATTAAGAGTATTTGAAGCCATGCAAGACAATACCATAGTAGTGAATACACAAAGTATCTCCAATCACAACTATGCCTAAATATGACAGATTATCAAACAAAACAATTTATCATTTTTTTTGAGATTACACAGTTGTGGGGGGATAAACCCCTATCCCCTCACGGGCCACTTTGTCAGGCCCTCTCGGGTCGGCCCACCACGGCGGGACAACGACCTTGGCGACAGAAGATCGCGATCACCGAGGATTGTGGGGAGACTTGGCCGCCACGGCCATTACCTTGTATAGTTCGATCGTAATTGATGTATACTTTCCTATTGTAACCGACCAGAATAGATCTTGTCGGGATAGATCCGGCCTGTAACCCCGTCCCCCGGACTATATAAGGAGGGACAACAGGTCGTGGCGGCCAAGAAGAACATGGAGCGTCGGGCCAGCCTGAGGTGCAAGAGACTTTGGTCGACGTGGGTCAATCAACATCGGAACCGGCCCCCATGTCAATGGTGATTCCTCCTGAATCTCCTATTGAAGATGTCCAGTATGTCGAGGAGGACCAGGTGATGGACGAGGCGGACCCGTGGGAGATTGCTGCTGAGGCTCTCGAGGGTGAAGGGCCAGATAATTATGAAGATATCGAAGAGGAAGACGAGCCGGCGCGGATTGCTCGTCAAGTAGAGGAGGGAGCCAGTCGCTGCGCGGCGTAAGTACTCGACCTTCGCGCTCTACTTGATGGTTTTCCGTTGATGTGGTTGCCGTAATCATGTATGCATTGTCTTTATCAGCATATTCGTGCCGAAGAGATGTGGCAGCTTCGTGCCGAGCTGGAGCAATGTCGTAAGGCATTGCTCGAGACTCAACAGGCGCGGGATGAGCTCGCCCATGAGCGTGATCGTCTAGCCGATGAGCGGGACGGTTCGCCGTGGAGAGGGACCGCCTGTTGGCCGGTAGTGCTGATGCGCAGCGGCAAGTCTTTGCTCAAGAACGGTTGGCATTGGAAGCGGAGCGCGAGCTGCTGGCGGCCGAGCGGACCCGCTTAGACCGCGAGGCAGCCAGGATTACCCGGAGAGGGTACAGCCGTCGAGGAAGCGCGCACTCTACTTGCCGTCGACCGGAAGCAGCTTGAGGATGAACGTGCTGCTCATCTTGCCCAGGTCCAAACCCAGACTCGTGGTGAGTGTCGTTGCAATCTTGAATCTGTAATGATCTTGGAGACACGGTTTATCAGTAATAAATGCAAAAATCTTGTTATTTGTTAATACCTGTGTAGAACATGAAGCTGTTGTCGGGTTGTTGCAAGAACAACTAGTTATGGCAAACCAGCGGGCGAATGACATAAATCAGGAGCTGCAGAGTGCCGTGGCCGAGCGCGAAGGTATGTTTCGCCGTGGTTTCCTACAAAAATGTTTTAAGGGAAGAAAAAGTTGTGTTTTTTCTTACCCTGTTATTTCTTTTGACAGCTATGCGGACAGCCCACGTTCGGGAGGTTCGTGAACTGGAGGGGTCGAGCGTGCTATGGCGGAGTCGGGTGGAACGACTGCTTCAAGGCGTCGGGCCTGTTCTCGACGCTATCCACGGCTACGCGGTCGGCGGGGCCACTCCCGAAGAAGCGCCTCCCACCGATGCTGAGAACATGGAGCAGCGCAGCGCGGCGGCATGGGCGAACTTCAAGGAATTCACACGCCAGGCCACCCGCGACACTGCTCGACATGCGCTTGCGGTAACTCGCTCTCACTATCCCGTTGTGGAGTTTCAGCGCGTCCGCTTAGGCTAAGCACAAGGGACGGACGAGGACGGAGCCCAGAAGCTGCGCGAGGATGCGGATGAAGCAGCGACTACCTTGGCCGACGACATGAACCCTCTGCTGTGACCTGTATGGATGGAAAGACCTGGGTGACGTGGCCCCAGGCAAAATACTTTGTCTTTTGTTGCCGTAGCAAGACAGTTTAGTGAAAAAACAGTTGAAAAACACTATCATTAGCCGAGCCACGCCTGGATGTGGGTGGCATAAATACTTTGTTTTTATTATCCACAATCGTTTTAGCATGCATACGATTATGTTAAGTATGAAGTATTTGTCGTAGATAACCGGGTAATCCTGGCTGCCTGGCCGGATCTTCTGTCGTAGATCACCTGCATCCACTTCATCTGATCTTCACAAGAAGCTCAACACGCACGCACACTCACCCCAATGAACACACGTACACAAACCCTACCCCTATGAGCACCTTCGAAGGGATTGGGCGACAATCTTAAAGTTCACGAGGTCACCACGGATGCCTCGGCGTTGACGGCCGGGGCGTCATCTACCACTTAATGCGCAGCGCGGGAAATCCTGAAATAAATCCGGGATAATGTGTCGCACCGGGATTTGAACCCCGGATGGGAGCCCCCCCAACCAATGGCATTTGTCATTGCGCTGTGAGCCCCTTAACAAACAATTTATCATATTTAGCGCTACTGTGGGTAGCAATAGCTCATTTCCTACATTGCATAATCATAGGCTGTATACAAATGGGAGTGTGGGAGAGGAAGGCCTCACCTTGATGGCTGGCAGGGGACATGAGTACCCTTGTAGGGGGCGGTGCCCGGCAGCCTAGAGTGGATCGACGACGAACGATGGCGGCCCAGGGGGGACCGAGATCAATGCCTCCTGGCTGTCTGGCCATGCCCTCCTGCAACCTTCATCGGTGGCACCGGATCCCGAGAGACCGTAAGAAAGAGAAGTTTAGATAGATAAAAAAATGCAGCGCACATCACTTGGACCACTCCATCGTGGTGGGAGGCTGGGAGCGATAAGGTTTGGACCGCGGACGGGGAGATGCGGCAGGCAGCCGACGAGGATGCAAAACATCGGTAGCCACCTTGCTGCAGCACTCACGGATCATTCGGTCGAAGAAGGAGACAGTGTGATCCGAGGTGGACTTTGTGTCCATGCTTGAGAGTGCTTGAGAGCCCTCCCACTCATTTGTGATTGATAGAGTTCATCCAAATTAAAGTGAGAAGTGATTCTAGTGCATTCGCGTTGAGAGATCGCGTTCGTGGCACTAGGTGATCGTGTTGCAAGCCGGTGTGCTTGTTTCTCTTGGAGGTTGCCACCTCCTAGGCGGCTTGGTGGCAAGAGACTTCGTGAAGCACGCAAGGAAGCTTATGCGGATTGCTCCGAAGGAGGATTTGTGAGGTTCGTGCTCACCTCGCGGGGATCGCGAAGAGCGACACTACTAGGCGTGTCGATGAGTACCTCCCTTGTCGTGTGGTGTCTTGCGGTGCCTTGAGAGGCTCACTTGAGAGTGGTGTCTTGCGGTGCCTTGCGGGCGTGCCTTGAGGAGCAAGTGATCGGAGAATCACACCGAAGAACCATCTAGGTGAAACACCAAAGGAACCACCCAAGGTGTTGGTCGACACAACGAGGAGTAGGGGGAAGTTGGCAAGCTTCCCGATACCTCGGTAAAAAAAAATCACCGGTGTCAACTTGTCTACTCTTCTCGGTGGTTTGCATTCTCCAAATCACAAGCTTTGTATTTACATTCATATATATCTTGTGCTTGTGCTTGTGGAGTAGCTCTTGCAATTACTAGCTTGTGTAGCTTATTAGTTGCTTTGCTTAGTTTGTGTAGCTAAGTAATTTGAGCCTTTGGGTTAGACGTGTGTCGCCTTGTCCTTAGTGCATCTAGTGAGTTTAGGATTGACTTTGTGCTTTTGCTCATTAGAATTGTGTAGGAGCTCACCTTTGTTTGAAGTACTAGTGCATAGGTTTGTGTGACCTTGTAATAGAAACGGTTAGGAGCTCAAGCTAGGCTTATCACCTCATTTGCTTTGTGTAGGATCTTTTGTGAGGTGATTTAGAGTCATAGCTAGAGGGGTGAAGTCTTGGCTAAGCGAATAGTTTCAATTCCGCATTATATTTGTTTAGCCCAGACGCAATTAGTTTTTGAAAGGACTATTCAACCCCCCTCTACTTCCCGTCTCGACCCTACACCGACGGAAGGGGAAATCTTGGGCCGCTGGAGCATTGCGGGTGGTTGCCAAAGGAGAAAACATCTTTGGGATATGTGTCGAGCACAGCAATGCTCCGATTCTTTGTGGGAGCAAGGATTCTGAGAGACTTTTAATAACTCCAATGAGTGAAATGCACAATGGGTACATGAACTTGTTTTCTGTGCCAAATAGGTCCATGGACTTATAAACCCGAGTCATCTAACCCTTTCGAACTTGCGAACCCGTTCACCCCAGGTCCATAGCGGTTTTGCATGGTGGTTTTGCATGGCATCCTCACGTCGCGATGACATCAACACTTCTCTTTAATTTGCGAAATTAATATTTTTTTTTTTCGGAGCTCCAAATATAGCAAATAATATATCAATTTTGATCGTCTCGGCGAGCTCTTTGCAATGATGTACTTAGTTCCAGGATATATATATATTTTGCCGGTTTTTTACCGTAAATATACATAGGGTATATATGGTCGTGAATTTAATACATATAGAAATTTTACCCTAAATATGTATACAAGCTAGGCACGTGCAATATATACATATTTAGATTGCAAGTGAATCACGACCACACACACACACACACACACACACACACACACACACATATTGTGTATGTGTTCATACTTATTTATTGGCTTGAGTATGTTTAGATACTCATATTAAGATAATCTAGATCTTACTATGTGAAAAAAATTCGACGGAACCCATATTTTTTAATATATTACGTAAAAATGCCACTACTTGTTGTATATAAAAAAAGTATATTCATATACTCAAAAGTATGAATGCATACTTAACGTATATACCACCATAGATGGTCTAGTATGATCATATACTTCATCTATATACACTTCGTTCGGTCATATATACCATAAATCTTGAGATATACACACGGGTGTAACTACACCTATATATATATATATCAGATTGCAAGTGAGAATGAAATATCACTCGTTTGTTTTAGAAATCTTTTGAAAAAACATCCAGACCAATCACGGAGCAGATGCACTGTGGGGAAACGCACGGGAGCCAATCAGAACTGCCGATGTGGATAGCCTCGAGGGATAATTTGGTTGTTACATGTTTTCAATATAAGTACTCCCTTAGTCCAAAAAATGACACTTTTTGACTTTCGGAATTAGTGTTTGACCGTCTGTCTTATTCAAAAATTTATGCAAATTACAAAATAAATAAATCAATGCTAAAGTATCTTCAATGATAAAATAAGTCATAACAAAATAAATCATATTTATACAACTTTTTTTGAATAAGACGGATGGTCAAACACGATGTCTAAAAAGTCGAAAACGCGTCATTCTTTTGGGGACGGAGGGTGTAGTACACTAGGACTAGTGAATGTCTGTATTGTAACGGGCAAAAAAAAAAAAACTTTAAATCCTTTGAAGGAAAAGAGTTAGCAAGGAGGGTAGGAAAGGAGTAGGAGTAGGGAGTAGACTCCTTAATGATTCTTTCTCTATAATACAATGGTTTAGCAACCATACAATGCTAATTAACTACTGTTGCAACCGTTTACGGAGTAGTCAGTGTTTACTTAGAAGTAGAGGTGTGGTCGCCGTTGCTCGAGCTTGGAATGAAAGAGTGGATACTCACCTCAAGTTTTAACATGACATCACTTAGACGTTCAGACATGGAAATGATGGCCGCCCCTCCGTGGGAATAGAACAGATGAAGTGGCATTGTCTTAGGGTCATCCATCTTAACAATGTATGGAGTACGGAGTACCTTCTACCTTCTGGCCGCACCTCGACTACTTGTGTGATTTCTTTGTTCACCACACTCCTCCCACCCACCTGAATCTCAAAGGGCTTGATCAAGACCTTGTGTGCCAGCATTTCTACCTGCCTTGGGGAAAAGTGGCTGAGAAAAGCACTGTCTGTCTATCTCGCCGAGTGTTTTGAATTATCCTAGTAATCTGAGGCTCAAAACCCATGTCTAACATCCTATCAGCTTCATCCATCACCAAGAATGCCACTCTTTGAAGGTTAGTGATTTTCCCATTGCTAGTGTAGAGGATATCGATAGTCCTTCCTGGTGTGCAAACGACAGTTTCCGCACCTCGTTTCAGTCCATTGATTTGCTGGGCAATCCCTGAACCTCCATAGACAACAACACAACTAATGTCAAGCACCTTAGAGAACCTCTTAATGTCCAAGTGTATCTGCACCACAAGCTCCCTTGTAGGAGCCACAATGAGCCCAATAGATAGGACCATCTCCAGGAGCAACAGGTGGTTAGTCTTTGACATGCCTCAGCATAGGAAGGAGAAACCCAAGTGTTTTGCCAGATCCAGTTTTTGCAACACCAATACAGTCACAGCCACTCATGATGACCGGTAACGCTTGCGCTTGTATAGGCATGGGTTTCTCTAAACCAAGCTTCTTGATGGTGTCAAAGAGCTTGCTAGTCTGCCCACTCTGTAAGACTGTAACCATGTCTTAATTGGCTTGGGCACACTTTTGCCGTGCCCCTTGAGCTCCAACTCCTTCCAGTAAACGGCCACTTCCTCGGATTTCATCTCTCTGATGGTCCACAACAGCCAGCTTCTCCACCTTTGTCTTCTTGAAACGCTTCATGAACTCATCCTCATCCTCATCCTCATCCTCATCATCCAGTACCACCACCATCCCCATCATTGTCATCCTCCAGTCCAGTACCACCACCACCACCAGGCCCCGGTGGCACCCTGCTGCTCGCGGCGCTTCTCCTGCCAGTCCTTGACGCGGATGCGACGGCGCTCCATCTCGTCGTCGAGCCGCTGCTGCTCGGTCTCCATGCCCCCTCCTGGTCCCTGGTAGTGGGCGTCACCTCCGGCTCTGCGTCCCGGCGGCCGGCGGCGGTGGTGGTGCGAGGACACGCGGCGGCGCTTGCGGTTGCGGTCGCCGTCCTCGTTCTCCACGTCCGTGTCCCGCCACCTCGACCTCTCCCTGTCTCTCCTATCCTCGCAGCCCCTTTCTTTGCGCCACCCGCTCCTCGCGGTCCCGATCCTTCCCCTCCTTTTGGCGGCAATCCCGGCCCCTGTCCCGATCGAAGTCCCTGTCGTGGCAGTGGCCAGAGGAGGAGCGCTGCTGGTGCCTCTTGCGGTGAGTGCGAGAGGAGGAGCGGTCCCGGTCCAGGTCGTAGTTGTTGTCGTCGCCGGAGCCCATGGTGTCGGCGGCGGTCGGAGGTTCGAGAAGACGTGTTCTTGAATTCGGAGAAGTGATTTTTTTCCCAATTTGGTCGCACGAGATATTTTAGTATTTTTATTTAAACTTTATTAGGGTATACTTTTGATTCCTAGGAGTTATTGTTAGCTCAAATTAAAATTGAATATGTGCTAAATTTGTGATGTGACCTTGTTTATATTGTGCCAAGTCAATGGTGTGTTGTTGTCTCGCTGATTTGAATTCACGTGTTTCCTCCGTCCCTAAAAATAAATGCCACTATAAACTATGATACTGTGCCTATCAAAAAAAAATTTATGTTTGATTAGATTTATAAAAAAATAATATAATAATTTGTATGTTTAAATAAATTTATTATAAAAATAAAGTCAACGATCAAATCAATGATACTAACTATATACTATAAATATTACTCACTCCATCCTACTCCCCTCCGGTCACTTTTGTAAGGCGTATCGAGTAACTACATCTGAAGCTCTTAGCTCAATACATGCAACACAAAGAAACGTATGGCCATTAAATACATGCAAGTTGTGCATGCAACCTGAGATACCTAAATCCACCGGCGGGGAGAAGGTCATTTATTTTGACCTCGTACTACATTTGCCCGCGCCTAATATAGCCGCCAAACTCCAAAATGTGCGAAACGCCTTACAAAAGCGACCAGGAGGGAGTAAATTATAAAATGTTTTACTTTTTTACCCAGTTTGATCATTCGTTTTATTAAAAAAATTGTACAAACTTAGTTAAATTTAAGTCAATCTTAAAAAACTTTTTATTAATAAGCCAAGTTGCGCCTGTTTTCTTGTGCATACTAGGAAGGAAGGAAAAAGTCTACTTTTGGCCCCTCAATTTTTGCGGAAGTCCGATTTTGATCCCTCAACTCCAAAACCCAGGACAAAACGGGTCCGTCAACTTTTCAAACCGTGTAGATTTCATCCCTCGACGGGTTTGGATGGTGGTTTTACGTCGTGTGTTCTAAACCACGGTCACGATGAATCGGCGCAAGTGTGTGTGTGCTTTGATGGCCTAGATCAAGGGATGAATGACACAAGGCGTATCTTGTTCGAGGCAAATCGGTGCCCTAGTCGGTCGGAGTCACTAATCAGAGCTCGGGGCTCGTAGAGGGGTGGCTACAAGGCGATTGAGAGAGGGAGGCGAGCTCCCGGTCTACGTGATTGAGGGCGGATGCCAATATCGAAAGCGGTGTGCGTGTGTGAAGGCTGGAATGCGATGAAGTGGGGATGCCTCTTCCGGTGGCCATGGGGCTCCTTTTATAGCGACAAGGAGTGTGCATGGGCGGCCCACCGGGCGAAGGAGGGAAGAAAGAGAAAATGTAAAAAAGAGGGGGAGGGGTGTGCGCGTGCAACGGCTAGCGAGGCTCGTCACGTCCTGTCGTAGTTGTCCTCCTCCGGTAGCCACTGTGCGTAGGGTGAGAATCCCGTCGCTGGGCGAGCTCGGGCGTGCCCCGACGAGCTCCTCGACCATTTCCTGCTTGGCGGGCGGCGGTGTGCTCGATGACACCGTAATAGAGTGCATCGCCAGCTAAGTCCTATCGGGGGTCAGATGCAGGCGTGCGCCGCTGACCCCTTTAGGATTCTCTACAGATCGAGGGGGGAGGCAGGCGACTCTGACTTGGCGCAGTGGGCGCATGCGGCTGCTTGGTCAGGCGTACGCCCACAATCGCCATCATTATATATCTTTGTCCTCTAGTAGTTGGCGGGATGCGAGCTTGGCATCTCAACGGACAAGTCGAATCTGCAGTCGGCAAGCGGTGTGCTGCAGCTATGAGCTGTGTAGCACTGCTACAGTGCTCGAGTGCTTCTAGCCCGAGAACTGTAGATTGGACTTTTCCAATCCCTAGTTGAGATTGGGGCGTAGCCATGGCGACGACTCCTACTCAACGTAGGTGGCCGAGCTCTCTATCGCTTCGAGCTCGAGCTCGTACGAGTCGGAGAGGGGCGTTTAGCCTTATGAGGTTGCAGAGTTTGATGTAGTGGGACCGGAGCTCGCTCGAGAGCTCTGACAATGTCCTTAGGTGGGTCCGCGTGCTTGGGAGAGCTCAAGTGTTGTCAAGGGCTCGGGGTCGGGTGGCTTTCTGCGGGCGACCTCGAGCTCGTTCGAGGCGAAAATGTTCCACGAGCTTGGAGCTCGTTCAAGGCGGAGTCCGTGCTTAGGGTCGGGCTCGTGCTCGGACCAGCTCGTGCGTGTGCTGAGTTAGCTCAATCCAGGGCCTAAGTCCTGGATTATCGCTAAGTTGGGGGACCACGATCTTGGCCCCGACGGTGGCCCCAAGCGTTTGGGGGAGTTGGGTTCTTCCCGGACTCTCCAATTCGAGATCGCGGTGCTTGATTATGGGGTGGTGCGCGCGAGCACACCCGCTAGGTGTAGCCCCGCGGCGCGCCAAGCGTCGTGGTTCTAAACCCACGGTTACACACTGCCGACATTCTTGTGACCGTGGTTTAGAACCATGACTTCCTTCTGATAACTCGGTTTTGCTAGAGTAATCGTGGTTTTGTGTTTCTCTTTTTTATTTATTTTGGCTAAAATTTTGAAAAATCATAATAAATCATAGAAAATTTATAAAATAGAAAATCTAATTTTGTTGGACTCCACATAAGTAGAGCTACACAATAAATATATAATATGATATATACTTTAATATTAAATTTTGCTATGAAGGTTTTGTCTTTTTATTTTTATATTTATTTTAGCTCAATCTTTAAAAAATAATACTAAATTACATAAAAATCATAAAACAAAATAAATCCAATTTTGTTGGATTCCACATGAGGTGCGTAATAACGTAGTACATAGTTATTGTAGCTCTTTAGCTAGGTTAGGTTAGCTAGGTTTGTTGTGGTGATTTGCGTGCGTGCGTATCTTGAGCTTTGAACTTGATCGATGGATCTTTGGCCAATAAATTAAATAGTGCACCTATCTTTATTGTGTAAATATGCTCACGTGAGTCTAGCAAAATTGGTTTTTCAATTTTATGATTTTTAATAATTTTTTATGATTTTTTTAAATATTGATATGAAATAAATTAAAAGAAAAGGCAAAACATTCATAGTAAAATTTTTATATTAAAATAGACCATATTATGTATTCATTGCGTAGTTCTACTCACGTGGAGTCAAAAAAATTATATTTTCTATTTTATGTGATTTACTATGATCTTTTTAAAGATTAGTCGGAATAAATAAAAAAAGGAAAAAACAAAATCATGGGTACTGTAGCAAAACCGAGTTACTATAGGGAACCCGCCTCCAAACCCGCCTAGGGATGAAATTTGCACGGTTTGAAAAGTTGAGGGGCCTGTTTTATTCGGTTTTTAGATTTGAGGGACCAAAATCAAACCTTTAATAAAGTTTAGGGACCAAAAGTAGACCTTTTCTTAGGAAGAAATGGGTTTTCCATCAGTGGGCCAATTAACAGCAGGCCCTAGCATAGCTGGGCCAATGGGCCATCACCCCAGCAGATTCAGCACCCTACCTAGCCAGTTCTAGAATATTCTCAAAAAAAAAAAAAAGCCAGTTCTAGAAGCTCTCCCTTCCTTGCTCGACACGACGACACGGGCAACACACGGGTTGGAGGCGGGTTGGAGGATTCCCTTCCCCACCTCGCTCCCCCTCTCCCAATCTGTGCCCTCGCTCGCATCCGCCATTCCCAGACCTCGAGAGCTACCGTCTGGTCCGGTCCGATCCGACAGATCCCTTCGCACGCCGCGCGTCCCCGCGATTTCAGGTCTGATCGTTGATTTCCCGCACGCCCCGCCTATGCGATTTGCGCCCTCCCATTATTTCGGCCAGGGGTTTCGGTTTCGGCTGTTTTTAGTAATAAGGCATCATCCGTTTCGAGTTCGGTGTACCGAGCGACGCGGGGTCCGTCCGTTTCTGTCTCTAGGTCTTTTGATTTTGTTTTCCGGATAGGAAATATAATCGTGTACAGCTACGGCCTAGTGCTGTCATGCCGGAAGCAGAGGTTGATCATGAGACTCCAACTCTCTAGTCGTGTGAGGCCTGAGGCACATGCTGTGGTAATGTGATTTGAATGACTACACTGGTAGTAGGCTGGTAGTACATGTTTGATGAATTGTACTTTATAACTTTATTTATGCCTGGTCATATGGTGTCTGATCACTCTAATGCCTAGGAATTATATTTTATTTATGCCTGGTCATATGGTGTCCAATGACCTATGTCTAATGCCCACGAAATTACGTGTCTCATTTCTGCATTTCACCTACACTTGATTTACGGGGGAGGAATTGTTTCGGGCCTGTTCAGCTTGGCTGGTGTATTGATATTTTGGTGCTGGGGAAGAAAGCCTATGTAATTGATCATTAAGCATTGAGGAACAGTGCCAAAAATTATTTGTATAGACCATGAAAGTTACGTTGGGCATGGGTCTATTTTGATTTTGTTTTCCGGACAGGAATCTAATCATGTACGGCATGCATCTGATTTGGATGTTCTCTGATTTGTTGAGTTACAGGATATAAGAAACAAGAAACATGGATTTTGACATCACACATGTGAAGCGATTCGTGGATTATGTTGATCAGGATCCCAATCGTCTTGACAGCCCAGATTTTCAGTTTTTCCGTAACTTCCTTGACCGGTTTGTCCTTTGCTCCCTACTTTTCATATTTTATTTTCTTTTGTATTGCTGATTAACCTTTATACAGCCTGGGCAAGAATGCTCCTGGGCCTGCTGCTCCACCAGAAGCTGCTCCTCAACCTGCTGTCCACCGTGCATTTGAAAGATACAGAGAAATCCCTCTTGTCTACAAGAGACGCCCCCGAGCTACTTCACCTCCTCCGCCTTCTCCTCCTCCTCCGCCTTCTCCTCCTCCTCCGCCTTCTCCGCCTCCTTCTCCTGTCCAGCAGGTTGCTCGGGGTTACCTGCTTAGGGAGAAGATACAGCAGGGTAACCTAGTTCTTGACAGGGAAGATATAATATATCCAAAATCTGTCAGCAGAAAGTCAAGGCGCAGAAGAATCAGAACAGCGAACATAGGTGAGCATTGGGATTGCAGCTTTAATTGCATCGTTGCCATATGATAACACCAAGCATTATGTCTTGCTTGCATTTTGCAGGACAAACATCTGAAGTCAACCCCGAAGTCAGCCCCCTTCTGAGTGAACCTGTACCAGGCAATGAAACCATGAGTGGAAGTGAACTGAGTGAACCTGGACCGGGTGATGAAACCATGACTGGAAATGACCGTAAGTATTGTAAGATGTAGTTACTTGTTTCAGGTGCCGGTGGTTGCTTGCAGTAGTTTAAGATCTAGATACCTGTTTGATGTGTGGTGATTTAATGTGAATGGCTGTGTTGGGTTGCTTGCATTTTGCAGTACCAACTCCTGGCACAACAAGCCCTGTCAAAGAACTTGGAGTGACCACCAATGAAGAGAGAGCTGAAGGTGGAAGTAAGTATCGTATAAAAATATAAAATGTAGTTACTTGTTGCTGGTTTAATGTGAATGAATGTGCTGGCTTGATTGCTGTTTCAGACCCTATAGAGGCACCAGATCTGTCAGATAATAGTGCCTGGCCTGCTGATTATAATAGTGAGCATGAAGAATACTATACAGGCTCGGAACATCATGGAATTACAAGTCAAAAATGTACTCATCACTCGTAATTTATTTCAAAGTGATACTGTTTATTTCGGTTGCACTTCTAAGCTATTAACATGAGTTTCTTTTTTATTTCAGCATTCAATAGGAACTCGCTGAGGTACCTGGCTTTGAAAAGGTGGTTGGAACCCAAGGAAATCTGCTGTATTATGCTAAACCCTGAAAAATTTGATCATTTTGAGAAGGCTGCTGCTATCAAAGAAAGTAAGTTCAAATTAATGACTAATCTCAGCTTATCAATGCCAAATAAGTGTTTGGTGCATTACTAATCAATAAGTGTTTGGTGCATTACTAATCAATATTTTTTTTCAGTTGGTGTCCATCTTATCGACCCAAAAGATTTAGAGGGGGAGATGAAAGACTTTTCGAGATGCCCTGATTCGGAACAGCCAGCTCCGAGAGATGGTAAGAAACAACACTCCCTATATCCCAACAAAAAATGCAATTATAGGACCAGACATGGAAGGGTGTAGCTTGTAGTAGTAGTTATTTATGTGCTAGGTCATAATTATTGCTAATTGAATTGTCTAATTATTACTAAATATATAATATATTATTGTTTGGTTGCCACAGGTTGGCCCTTACAGGATCTCGATTGGGGTTCACCAACTACATAGGGTTGGCAGAAGGTACGTTATCAAGATGGAGGAGCCTATGAAGTCATTGCCACTTTATCTTATGCAGACGAGATGTTTTATTCCCACCGGAGAAGATGGAATCATTTCAATGTCATTACTAAATGTTCCCATGCGAAGACTTGAGCAGAGCATCCATTCTGTCATTCCTAGCTTGAGCAAGGGTGACCACACCTCTACTGTCTAAGGTATAGGACTTTACTTGTTTCTTGGGTTTGCAGTATTCTGAATAATTAAGGATTTTTTGTGAAATTGCAATACCACAATAATCTTATATCTAACCTAAGGTTGATCTTACCTAAATGTTTTCAATATCGATAATCTTTGAAACTGATTAGGTATGTGGTATGCCTTTAGGAGTTTAATGTTCTACTTAAGTAATGCTCTCATGGTAAGCCTGACAACTTAGCCTTAGCCAAAAGGTATGCAGCAGCAGGAGAGACGATAAAATGTATCTAATGTGATGAGCTTCTACACTTCAGATGCTTTCGCCCAGTGCTTAATCGTGTTCATCTATAGCCCTCAATGGATAGCGATATTGGTTCTAAATTTTAGGACGTAGTTAGGCTAAAATTGATGTTATTACTACATAACTTTTTTGTGCACAAATTGACTTTTTTTGGGCATTGAAAATGTGATATAGCAATGTGAAGCTTGCTCTATTCTTTGTGTACCTTTCTATAATCTAGAGCAGCAATAGCTTTTTTGCTCAGTCAGTTGGCTCTGATTATTTAGCTTGGCAATGAACCGGTCGTCTATGTTTGTTAGATGACGAGCAGCCCCTTTGCATGGTTTTACAATTTTTTCTGATATCTATTTGATTTAGCTGATGCTGTGTAGGTGTTGCTGTAGGTCAAGGGGTGAAGGAGCAATTTGATGATCAAGTTAGGAATGTGCTGAGGGACAGAAGCATCAAATGCCCCTACCGCCCTATTTTTCGCATTGCTGGTGCTGCTGAACTTTTCTGGAATCATTAATTGGTGGTTATCCCTGTCATTGACGATTCCTATAGAATTGTGAGAATCATAGTAGAGAAACATCTATCTTACGCTGACACGTAAATACTCAGGCAAATCATGTACATCACCCGTTTTGTCTCCCTATCTACTTTTGCAACGTGATTAAACCTTGTACGCAACTGATATACCCGAATATTAGTGTTGCTTCATTCATCCTAGCCAAAAACCGGCAGTGATGTGTCAGAAGACACTATTATTATCAGTTTTTTTTTTAATCCGGCAGTAATGAACATGTTTGTAGAAGTGAAAAAAAAACAACAGTAACTAGGGGGTTTAGAATTGGCTATGACAGTGTTTATGTAATAGTGCCTCTAATAAATGATCGATGAAAACACACAAAGTATGTTTGGTAGATATAGGCAGGTGTACCGTACGAAGCAACAAAGCCTATGATTACAATGATGCGAAGAATAACGAACAGGGTGTAGGTGTATTGCTACTTGCTAGACACACATGATAAAGGTCTTCATATAACATGCTAACACATTGTTAGACACATGATAAAGGCCTACCCTAGGGTGTCCGGTGAGGAGCTTATCAACGCACACATAAATCATGTTGCCAAGGACACTACATGCCTTCTCAAAAAAAAAAAAAAAAGGACACTACATGCCAAGGAAGTGCAATATGTGCTTAAGAAAGAAAACCAAACACAAACCTGTAATGGCCCACGCCAAACTAAAGGAGAAACCAATGCTTTAGTCTGTTCTGTTCATGATGCTTAAATTTCATATACCATTCCCACTTTGAGCACCTGCTGCCTTGGGATTGCAAAAGCCTTCTCCCCTTGCCTGAAGTTCTTCTTCAGGAATGAGTACATGTAGTTCACAACAATCTTCTTGAAAAAGGAAGAATTTGATCCTGCCCTAATTTCAGTTTCTCCAAGAATATAGACCACTCCTTTCTGCAGCTCCCTCTGAATATATTGTTTTTCTTCTGCAATTGTGCGGGATTGGTCTTCGCTGATCCTTCCAGATGAGTGTGATGAGTAGCTGCTTATGCGAGGTTGGGTGAGATCTGTAGTTTCACTTGGCCTCAGTGCCTCTTCAATGTACACTGTGGAGCTACTGGCTTTACGTGTTCTTGTGTTACTCTCTGTGATTGAGGTTGTTTCAGCCTCAGTTTCCTGAATTTGCATGTTTGTCATAAAATTCCCTTCTTCAATATATGATTGGAGACCTTCAACCAGGGAAGCAGCAAATTCTTTAGCCCCTTCTATTTTTTTTTTTTTTTTTTTTTGAGAGGATAGCCCCTTCTATTGTATCAATGTACCCGTATTGTGCCACACACCGGAACATCCTGGAGGTTCTTGATTCAACTTTCCTAAAGCGGAATCGTTCTGAAACCTCAACATGAGGATCGGCAGGTGTTTAATGGAAACAAACACTAGGATTGAATGAACAAAGGGTATTTTCTCATTGAGTGGGGGAAAATTGGTGCGACACCCTGCACTAATTCTCGTATAGAGGAAGCCTACCCCAGGAGTTCTTTTTACGTCATGTGCTTGAATGAGTTCTCGCATATCTTCATTTGTAACTATGTGCTCAAGCTCGTACCAGTATTTCTTTACATGGACATAATGCCAAACACTCATGATCATCACGAGTACTGTTGCAGTCACAATAGGTAGGTAACCCCCCTGTTTGAACTTGTATAGAACTGAAGAAAGATAGACAAGCTCTATGGAACCAAATACCAGGCAGAAGGGTATAATCAGCCAAATGCTCACCCTCCATATTAGAAGCATCACAACTACAAGCAGAATAGTTGTAATAACCATCACAGAAGTAACACAAATTCCTGCACAGAATTAACTCAATGTCATGTTTCACAACGAAGAAAGTTTGGGGTACAGCAATGTAGTTATTTTAATTTTAAAAATCTAAACTTTCAGCCCACTGTGGCGTTTGATGTAACTAGAAGTTAAAACCAAACTGTAATCCATTATGTTGGTTGGGGCTCGGACTTGGGCCACATATGTCAAATGGAGTTATGATTTGAAGTCTTAATTTTGTATTTCTGTGTGTAGGTAGACAGGAAAACACCGCACACTCATGGGTGGGTGGGTTTGTGTTATGTGTGTGTTGGCAACGCGGATATGGTACCCATATGGGTACGTACCCACTCCTTATATTTCTAGTTATGATAGAAATTGGCACTTACAAGTAATTTGTGAAATTTACTAAATACATGTTGAGTCACATTTTGTATAAATAGTTCTAGTCCTATTGCAATGCTGAAATATGCATTCTGTGATGCTAGAGCATGTGAGCAATACCAGTGAAGATCTATAGATTGGTTTTGGCTGATTGATGACATCGTTAGGACTAATCTCTCTACACTAAGTGTTTGATTTAGTTGGAGATTGGTCAAGCCAAGTGTGATGCATGGTGGTCATGGTGGATGGATCGAGATGGTTCAAATGATGATCAGGTATATGACTTGGAGTGGATGGAGGATCAAAATGGGCTCAAGGCAAAGGTATATCCATAGGGGCATTTTGATTTTACACTCAAGACACCATAGAGGGTGTGAGTGATTATAGGATCGATAAGCCATACTATAAAGAGAGGAAAACTATCGTACATATCGATCCACATGTGCCTCTAGGTTCAAAATCATTTGCATGCATTCTAACCTAGTGAGCTAACTCCGTACTTGATGAAAAATGTTTTGAAAATGCTAACAGATGGTGTCGGGGTGTTCTTCGACGTGTCGGCAACAAGAATCAAGTGACGGAAGTCGGTTTGGAGCAAAGGCGAAGGAACGACGACGAAACGACAAAAATTCGCGGCTCTGGAAGCGACCGGACGCGGTGACCGGAAGCACGAGGAATCGACCGGGCGCTCCGGTGGGTGCGTCTGGCAGAGAGCTTGTTTCTCGGCTCGGTGCTCGACGGGTGACGAACGCATCGGCCGGAAAACATCCGGTCGCGACCCGAAGCGAGGATCGGAAGCGCCACCGGACGCGCGCGCGGGTTTGGTCGGCGGTCCGGTTGGGGCTTGTCGGTTGTGACCGGACCCACCGACCGGACTCAGCGGTGAGTCCGGTCGGCCCCGGTCGGATGATTTGTGCATGATTTGCACCCCAACGGCCACATTTCGTGGTGGGGGTATTTATACCCCTTTGGCCGACTTGTGGAGGTCTCTTGGACATTTTAAATCATTCCTTACACCTCTAGAGCTGAGCACTCATCCTCCTCCTCACTCCTTTGCCTGAGAGCATCCATTCTAGTCAGTTGAGGTGATTCAAGTGCACATTGCTTTGATCTTTGCATCTAGTGGCACTTGTGGATCGTTGTGAGCCGGTGGATTTCCTTTTGCTCTTGGAGAGCACCACTCCTAGCCGGCTTGGTGATCGGTGGGGCGTTGGCAAGAGTTGGTGTTTGTTCTTGGCCACCTCCGGTGATTTGTGAGAGGACCACTGCATCCTCGTCGGGACGACGAATTGCAAGATAATATATTGCTCATGTCGGTGAGTACCTCTCATTTGCTTTGGATGCGATAAGCCTAAAGACATTTGGCTTGGAGTGAGCTCCACATCGACCCACACGTGAGAAGGTCGACACAAACGGAGATGTAGCTTGACGGGTGCTCAAGTGAACTTTGGGATAAATCATTGTGTCTCCATTTGTCTCTTGTCATACATTGGTGATTGGCTTCATTGGTTATATTGATATTCACTAGTGATTTGGGCGCCCCCATGCGCGCGAGTCATGGCCACAACTCTATTTGGACATTTGACAACAACTCTATGTGAGAAAAACAAGCACTTCTCTTAACAAAACATGTTATACATGATGGTGCACTATTCTTAATAATTCTCGTTCCAAATTTCTATTGAAGGCTCATCCTGTGTGTTCTGTTCAGCGAAAAGAAGCACAAGATGCTTTTTTTTTTTTGACAAGAAGCACATGATGCTTATTGGTTCATGAACAGGAACTCAAGCTGCTCTCATACAGATACAACATTGCTACTTGTGCGATGACTAAGCCTGAGTAGGCCCTTCAACTCTGCTGCAAAGCAATAACAATGGCACCTCCAAGAGCTTAAACAAACCGAGAAGAGGGAATGGTCCTTTGCTCCATCAGGTGTTTCATCTGCACAAGGCCTACAGCACATGAGCTGTTGAAATAAACCATAGATCTATTGCAATAACCGATAAAGTAAAATCATGGTAACTAAGAAACCAAAATAAGGACATGAATAATGTATATTGTTTTGAAACCAAGCTAACAATCCAAGGGGTGTTTGCTGTAGAAAAAACATGACAATCCGACAGTCAATGTGCAGAAATTAGGAAATGGATTAAAAGTCCAACTTGTTCACAACACCAGCTCACCAGCCTCGTTTATTATATTTTTTTTTGGTGTTTCATTCATATAGCACCGATATATTCCCTAGGAACTAAAAAAAAATAAATAATCAAGAAAAAGATAAGGCATTTAATGTAGAGTGCAAGGTTATTCATATCACTGCCTCTAAAAAAAACCTTGACAATAGACCCATATAGATCGGAAATCGTGGCATGGGGTTCCCCTTGTGGAAATTATAGTTGGCTATTGTTCCATGTGTTAGACCTTCACAATGGACCACCTTCACAATGGATCAAGGCTAGAAAGCAAGGAAAAGAATCAACCAATCAATCCTCAAACAGTCAAACCTCATTAGCGTGCGCCAAAACAACAGGCCCCTCCCTTCACCCAGCGCCATGGCCTCTGGTGCGCCATAAACCAGGATGGCAAACTTGACAAGCTGATAGATCGAAGCAAACTTCATATTTTATTTCGACATTCTGAAATTCTGAGAAATGTTTCTTACAGCACAAAGTTCAACATGGCACACCACATATTCAGAGTTACAGCACAAAGTTCAAAGCATTTTAATTTGGTGGTAGTGGTTGAATATGTTATGCAACATACATAATTTTGCAGCTTTTTCCATATGAAGTTATTCAGAGTGTAACTTATTTTTTTTATCAATATAATATGTAGGTTTCCCACTTGTTCATCTTTTTAAGATGAAGTATTGAAACCGTGGACAGTACCAAACTTCTAATTGAAACCCGACATTTCAAAGCTCCAACCACTTAGCATATGTGCAGTTTATATATGATGAACACCAAGAGAAAAATGACCAGACTGTTGGTAGAAGAAATGTAAGCATATCATTTCAACTTGAGCCATGAGCTTCATAAAACCTCTAGAAACTCGAACTATAATTCATGAAAATCGCATGAGAGCAGCAATGTGGTATATTATCAAAATAGGAAGATGTATTACGACCATGGATCGTTTGTCCGAGAAACCGTGAGGAGTCTACGCAGATACATTTGTTTGAAGCTTGTGAGCAACAGAGACGCGGCTGATGTCTATAACTTCTGAAGAAGTAAAAAAGGAAAGATGGAGCTCACCGTTGTAAGTAGTGGAGAAGAGTGTAGCATCAGATACAGCTTCCACTTCAAGAGAAACGTTCTGATAGGAGCCTTGATCACCTCCACCACTATTAGGAGGAGCCATCACTTGTATTCTGAACAGCATCAGCATCAGCAGGCTTGCGGCCACCACTGAGACAACATGGTACATCTTCTGCTGTCTGTAGTAGCTCCATTGTGCTATCGATGGCGAAAGTTAAACCAAATGCCCCACAAAGAAACGAAACCCAAAAATGTTTGTCGAAATAGCACACATCCATATCAGCACAAACCAATTGCGAGCCTTGTGAGACGCCAAAGAAGCATACCGAGAATCGGTAGATGGATGAGGCAGGAAGATGCCAACTGAAGCTGGCCACCGCCCGTAGAAGGTCCTCTGGTCTTCCCTACCGGCTCGACGTAGGCTCCGCCGCCACCGCCGCAGTGCAGATCTGACAATCCATGGAGGAAATCCCTTTGGCACCATATAGGTAACAAGAAGTTTCGACAATGGAGCTACTGTAGATAAAACACCTTTACCTCATCGGTGGTGAGAGTTTTATGTAGATCAAATAACCCCAACTGGAAATATTCTAGGAGCTTCATCGATAATGGAGCTACTGCAGCACAGTAAAGGCATTTCTCCACCAGCAGATTCACTTGCACAATTGTTTGCATAATCTATGGAAATGTTAGACATCAATACACTAATGGTTTAGCTATCACTGAACCCATTCTGATCACCGCTACTATTAACCTGTGTAGCTAGACTGGGCAAAGAAAATTGAACCTAGTAAATAATCAACATACATTATTCAGCAGCTAGGCATCTGTATTTTCGATCAACAAATAACAGAGAATTATCCAACTGTATCTTTTGCAAAATCGAGATTATCAGCCAATTGTTCCATGACTATTACAAATTTGCAAATTATGATAGAGCAAATCAACACATTCTAAGTTATCAACAAATGGTGAGCCTTTTTGACACCGGATAACACCATCAATCATAACAAGGGAGCTCTCCCGTACATTGAGTTACAACCATGTAGACATCAATGCCACATGATTAGTTTGCATTCCCAGAACTCCATTATGCTTTAATTTGTTTTTTTATACCGTTATGCTTTAATTTGTTCCCAGAACCATGAAGAGAAGAAAAAAAAGGAGTTGAAACTACAACTTGTTTATGGCCTCTGGTCATAAAAATCTCTATGGATCAATGGTTACATGGAAATTTTGCATGTGGATTCCTTCATTCAAGAATAATTATTTGTATATGAATAGGTCATCAGGTATTGTTTAGAACTCTAGAATATATTTGAGATGAGATCCATTTAAGCACAGGGGCACCTGGTACCTGATATTTTTTTTAACACATAGCAATTGGTTTCAGCTGACCTTGTTTTAAAGCATAACAAATGGTTTCAGCTTAACACCATACCAGTAGTTATTTTGGCAAGCTCAAGATTAGAGAACACTACTCAGTTCTGGACTTACCATAGACATTTGTTGCTCTTCGTAGCTAATAATGGAGGCCGGTACTGGTGACCCATCTACACTATCTGAATCCTTTAGACTTGATGTGGAGGACCCTTCATTGCTTGGGAGGCTGGAGTTCGGAGACTAATTTGTTGGTTTCACATGTCTCGACTGCTGTGCGCCACATTGTTTCCTGTCGGTGTAACTAACTGAGTATGACCGTTGAGGTAGGAATGGTTCATCAGAGGGGACCCTGTAGTAACAAGGATGCCCTGGTGGCAGTGACACCGATCTAGGTAACTCAGTTTCATCAGAGAGAGTGCTTGCAGAACTGCTTCTAGGTGAATCGGCTTTTGTAGAATCCAGATTGGCATCCCTGAAATTGCGGATGAATGGACAACAACATTGTTTTACCAGGTTGCCAAAAAAAATGATGATGAGTCATTGCACAAGTCAGGATTAATGGACAACAACATTGTTTTACCAGGTTGCCAAAAATAATGATGATGAGTCACTGCACAAGTCAGGATTGCTATACAGTTTTTGAGCAGCAGGGATGCAGGTCGAAGGGTAAATACCTAGTGCAAGCAAGAGACCCTTTGCAAATGGAGAAGATCTGGCAATACGGTTTGGCCTGTTGATGCACAACGGATCACCTTGACTAAACAATATATAAAGTAATATGCAAGCTAAAAATTAAACCCAATAAGATTAGAAAACTTGGAGGACTAAGAACCGTCACAAATCACATACTCAAAGGGCTAAGCACTATAAATTACAGTAACAACACCCTAACTGCAGGTATGGGCCGTTAAATATTACCAACAATCAAATTCAGGTTTGAGACCACTAATTCAAATAGAGATGAGGAATGTTGTGGCATTTAAAGTTGAAGCATTGCACTATTTTTTTACACAGGTAATAAGGTCATATAATTCATGGAAATAATACAAAGTCCCAAACAAAACCGAAGTCTGAATGTTGTACCTGGGAACTGAACCATGAAATTTTCAATGACCACAACGCAATCCAAATAATGATAAAAAAATGATTTGGTATTTAAAAGCTGAAGTGTTGTGATGTTGTTTTTAACATTGGTAAGGTCATATTAATTCATGGCAATAATACAAAGACCCAAACAAGAACGAAAAAATATCATACACAGGTAATTGAACCATGAAATTTTCAAAGTGAGCACATTAAGCTAATCTGTACAAAAAAAAAATAGTGGAATTATTCTCTCTTTGCGGCATGACAGTGCTAGTGCAGTGTTATCGTCAATGCAATCCATCAATCCAATCTGCAAGGCAAGGAACCACATAGGCACGGAAATCATGTAGCCGATGAATTAGTGCATATTGAAATCTGAACATGGTACAGTGCACACATTTATTTCGCTATTACTAATTTTCCCTGATTTGTATATGGACTTCCAAAAGCTTATAGTAAGAAAATCTAAGAAAATAAGACTAAAACATAGACTCGTTGGGAAAACCAAAGATCCAATTTATTTGTCTAGTATGACAAGCAACATACAAACATGTCACTATGAGATAATAACTAAAATCATTCGGCAAGGTGCAATGGAGTGAAAAAAAAGAACGAGAGTCTAGGGTTTTGCTTGTACCTAGGGTTTCGACAAGCGAGGTGCACGTGACTGGCTGGTAGGAGGATGAGACATTGAGGAGGTCACGGAGGATGGAGGGGAGGGAGGGGTCGGCCCCCCACCCACGCCACGCCGCCGCCCGCCCGGTGGTCTTGCCTCACGCCCGCTGCCCCCGTGCAAGTGAAGGGTTGAGAGGGAGGAGGGGATCGGGAGGAGGAGGAGGAGGAGGAGGGTCGCCGCCCGGGGAGGGGAAGGAGAGGCGGAGGCGGGGCGGGGGCGGGGCGCAGCGGCGGCGCATCGGGAGAAAACCGGAGGGAGAGTAGTTTTTTTACGGGGAGGGAAAGAAGGCTTTTTTTTTTTTTTACGGAGATGAGGGGAGCTGTATATATATTTGGTGTGCTACTCTGGTGGATGCAAGCCGATCCAAATGTCCAATTGAAGATCCAACGGTCGAAAATAATTTGCTACCGTGGGCCCTGGCTGCTGAGATTCTCCACACACAATATTACTTTTAAAAGATCCAACGGTCGAAAATAATTTGCTACCGTGGACGCCTTTGGCTGCTGAGATTCTCCACACACAATATTACTTTTAAATTTCCCGGTGATTGGATTGACTAGCCTCGACATTGTGGTATATCACCTCTACTCTCTTACATTACTTTCATATATATTGTGATAGTGTAGTTTGAGTAGAATTGCTTAGTTGCTTAGCCTTGATTTGGTAAAAGTAGTGACTTAGCCCTTGTGTGTGAACTAGAGATCATAGCAACTAGAATTGTCAATAGGAGGCTTGCCGACAAGTAGAGCTAGAGCACACGCGTTTATCGTCTTTTGTTATTCTAACAAGTTTGTCTAGTGTTTTGTAGAAAATTTTATTAGGCTATTCACCCCCTCTAGCCATGTAGGACCTTTCAACCAGTTTTAATTGGCTCTAGTTGTTCACGTTTGTCTTACCATATGCATTTCCAATAGTAGTCGCCGTCTTGAAACCAAGTGTTGCTATCACACAAAAGCAACCCAAGAACAAGGTTTACTTCGGAATGTACACCTGCCCCTCGTAAAGTTTTGAGGTGTGAACTATTTTGACCCTTGGAAAGCAACCCAATGTTTGTGACTGTGAAATGATTGCGAATGAACCAGATATCATAGCTTGGCTTGCAATTATTGCAGCAGAGACAACAATTATGAAGGTTGGCCAGAACATTGGTCCTGCAAGCAAGATGCAACTGTGTTTGATTCAAGCAAAAATCGAATTAAAACGCAATATCATCTTGAATAATTTACCTGGAATTGATTTATAGAAAGTGTCAAGAACATGTTATGGGTGTTCTGAAGGAACGCCGCTTGACCAATATAAGCTAATGACACTTGACGGAACAAAATAAAGCCGAAACTGAGCTGAAATGCAAAACAATACGATTTAGGTCATCTTATGTAGTCACAACATAATAAGATGTAAAAGATTAACATTAATTCCTGCACTTATTGTTAGTTTCTCCTTTTAAGGATAACCAAGATGCAAATGAAATCTTAACCTGACAGATGTTTTTGGTATTTGTCCCAGAAACAACATGCACATACTTGAATGGACCTTATGTTGAAATGTCCTAGATCAGCTAACATTGCTTCTGTGCCTGTTTTTGTGCCATTGACGGTCAGCGTTTTAGGGAATTATAGTTTTTGATATGCTTACTTAGTATATTGAAACTCACCTGTAAAGCATAAAAGGATGCCACCAAGGGAGATCCATGCATCCTTTCCATTCGTTTTGAAGTAGTCTATGATGTATTTGTTAAAACACATGACCAAAGGCAGGCTTCGTGTTAGATATCTGTTATTAAGATTGATTAGTGTTAGTTACCATATCCTAGATATTGTATAGGTATGTACTGATTTGATTCTGTTGTAATCTTTCCTTGTAAACCAAGTTGCTTATTCTTGCAACACAAGTTGTACATGCCATGCCGTGGGGCTGTTCGGCCTATTTAACACGAAGCCGTGACCTGAGAAGGTAAACGTTAACCCTAATCTTTACAGTATTTTGGATAGAAAGCTCTTAGAATACCGATATCATATTTGATTAAGTTATAAATTCCAATACCACCAATGAACAGGAACCATAGCAGAATAATGGGTGCAAATGAGTAGCCAACTTTGTCTGTGCCAAAACGCTGAACAGCAAACAGCATCACCAGGAATGGCTACAGAGATCCATACCATTTGATCTGCCTAATAAGAATAGAAAAATGAAACCCAACATAAAAGTCCCTTAATACAAAAGGTATAGTAGAAAACCACTTTTTTATTTTAACTTTTAATAAATATATGATGATATCCAAATACATCGTTGCTACACTTATTTCTTTTATGTGTGTCATGGCAGCGGAGCAAGCAGTGACGGGCTATGTTACACAGATACTCTAAGGGAGGTGGCGTATCCGTATCCGATACTCGTCGGATACGTAGATACAGATATACTTGAATACACCATTTTAGTGGGCTTTCTTTTGAGAAAGTGCGTATCCACGTATCCGATACGTATCGTATCGGATATCCGTACCCGCACTCGTGTAACATGATGTCAACCCAGCAGAGTGGCCGCGCACCCTGATCGTGTGGGAGAGCAGCGGCAGAGTGAGCTAGGATGGCAACATCTTGGTAAAGTTTAATGGGTCATGGAAAAAATGATGATCGTTCACTTTCTAACTTTTTTTTTTTGAATCCCCACCTGAATATATTCAAGTGCCCAAAATGGATGATAACCTCGTTTTTGGGGAAAACGAGGTCAAACCCTGTCGTCCCGTTAATTATGGAAAACCGGACTAAAATCGTTCACTTTCTAACTTATCACTGCGCACATTCTTTAAATAATTTTGATTAGCTAGCGGCCATCACAGCCTGTGGCTAGTGATCGGGACAGCTCACACTCACAGCCAAGGTGGACAGATGCCCTTGTGCACAATGAAACCCTTCTCATGCAACAAATGATTTTACAAGTTTGTGTGCGCATTACTTGTTATGGAATGGCTACGGATAGATGGATTAGCACAGACCCCGGATAGCCACCCTTCCTCGGGGTAATTTGATAGAAATGGTTTTACATGTGTGCACATTACAAGACATTCTATCAAATCAAATACTTGAGTGGCAAATAATTCATGTTAAGTTATTATGTGCAAGGATTCTTTCAAGTTTAATGAAGCTGCCATTTGTATTTTTCATTTTGTGCTTTTGTTCTACAATCAAGTCAAATAGCTCTTACCCTATTTCAGTTGAGGTGCTTTCTCTTGGAGACCACTCACTGCAGAGAGCACTGAAACAAATCCACAAAACATAGATCACGCCATTTTGACATATCTTATTTTGCAAGGAATGTCTTACTAGCACAGATAGATCATAGGCAGCATGTTACTGTGCAAGTCTTCGTTAACAAGAAAAAAATATTCGCCAAATTTACAGCTATGCTTTATATATAAATCTGTCACTGAAGGAGTAAAGGATTATTTAGCATGCCTTCATCATCATGCATAATTATTACATGTGTACTTCACTGATGAACTCACAGATACAACTGAAACCATGAGAATAACCAGTAAAAGGCATCACTTAAAATTGCAGTTATAGTTACCGGATATTGCTGGGGTCAAAACACCATCGTCCATCGCTGATAACCATTGATGTGCCCAGTATGGTAAGGAGGAAAACTGTAACCTTAGCCACCTTGCTACTTTCCAGCATCTTTTCCGTCCATTGAGCCCTCTTCATAGGAGCTGATACTGTTTCTAGGCCATAGTTTGAGACCATTGCATCGTCTGCTTGCTGATTTGGAATCAAGCTCACTTTTGCATACCGCGATATCAATAAGTGCAAGCGTGCCACCTACAAGATTATGTTCTTGTAAGGCAGGTGTAGCAAGAACTGTATGGGGCATAATAATCTATTTTCCGTAAGGCATTATTTTAACTATTTCATATAGTGGAGCCCAGTTTTATGTATACCATCATTGTTCCTTGATCTAGTAGAAAAGTGCTTAGAATAAATAGTACTCATTTATTGAAAAGTACAACATCATTTTTCCCTGTCTGAAAACATCTTTCGATGAAATCTAATGCTTCTTGACATATAGTTGACCCCCATCTCATCATATTGTGAAAGTAAGGAAATTAAACAAGCTGTTAATGAGCTGCTATCTAGAGTATTCATAGGTAAGGAAAACTCACCATCCCCGCTGTCATTTGCATACAGCACAATGAAGACATACTTGATCATAGGTAGAACAATTATGCTATAAAGAATAAGTGACAAGACTCCATAGAGGTCATCAACATTGCTAATACCACTTGTAAAGGTGCTTGCATACACATACAGGGGTGATGTGCCTATGTCACCATATATGACTCCAATGCACTGGAATGCCAAATGCAATGTTCGAGCCCAATTATCCTGTCTCATGTAGTGAATATATGTAGTAAGTGTGAAATCCACGGCATAGTTCAAATATAATGAATTTTGTAAATCATAAATATTATGACTTGAAAGTTTCGTTCAACCCTTTGCTTGATAGCTTGAATATCATATCGAAACTCATTGTGTTCACAGTGGTGGTTGTTTCACAGTGCTCAAAACCCATATAATGTATAATGTCAGAAAAGCTTTATCTCTTCTTTGAACAAGAGACACAAATGAAGCTTTGTTACTCAAGCATCTACATAAGTTCTTTAAAAGAGCAGACATCCCCTGGGTTCACCTCGTTTGGGAAAAGTACTATCCTAATGGCAAGCTGCCTAATCACACAATGAAGGGCTCTTTCTGGTGGCGTGACATCCTGAGACTTTTAACCAAGTTCAAGGGGATTGCTACTGTTAATGTAGGAAATGGCACTTCCTGCTCTCTTTGGTTTGATGGTTGGAATGGAGTGCCTTTGCACCTATGCTTTCCTGAGCTTCATTCTTTTGCTAAGAAACCTTCCTGGAGCCTGAGACAAGCAGCTGGGCAGGATGATCTTGTTGCTCTTTTTCATCTTCCACTCTCTTCTCAGGCTTATGATCAGTTTCAGGTTTTCTATGATATTTTGATGAACTTCAAGCAATCCAATGATAGCAGTCATGATGTATGGAGCTATATCTGGAATAGCTCCTCCTTCTCTGTTAAGAAAGCTTATAGGCACCTATCTGGATTCTTTGAGACTCATGTTATCTTCAAGTGGCTTTGGAAGTCTTCCTGTCAACATAAACACAAAGTCTTCTTTTGGCTAGTGCTTCAAGACAGATTAAGCACTCGTGACCTTCTGAACAGAAGATCTATGCAGCTCCCTTCTACCCAGTGTGTGCTCTGCTCTGCAGGCTGGGAAACTATTGACCATTTGATTCTGGACTGCCCCTTCTCTAGGAATTGTTGGGGATTAGTTGGTCTGACTATTATAAGTGCCCCTGGTATGGTTGATAGAATTGTCAGTTTTAAATCTCAGATCAGGCAAAAGTTTTTCATGGAGATTGTGATCATTATGAGCTGGAGCATCTGGATTATTAGAAATGATGCAATTTTCGGAGGAATCTCTCCAAGCTGCCTTCGGTGCCTGGAAATTTTCAAAGATATCTTTGGCAAGCTCCTGTGGAGGGCCAAAAGAAAATACTTCCCAGCAATTGAGTCATGGCTAGAGCAAGTTATGTAATAGAGTTTATTTTCTTTGTTTCTTTTTTTTTTTGTTTCTTGAATTCTTTTCTAGGGCTTCTTCTCCTATCTTGGTTTTTCTCCTTTTTTACCTTGTACTTGTACTTGTTGTTTGTAACCCGCTGGGTTATCTTAATAAATTTACAGTAGGAGCTCTTCTGCTCCTCCTGTTTTCTTCCAAAAAAAAATGCATGGCTCTTGAGCGGCTGCAGCTAGCGACTTTTGACAGAGAAACCAAATCAAAGTGGTGGATGCACAAATATCTGTTTCATTGAATTGAAATGAGGAGTTAACTTGAAACTTTAGTTTGTTTTATATGTCTATGTATATGTGCAAGGAGAGAGAGGAGAGGGAGAGGGAGAGGGAGAGGGGGAGAGAGAGTATGTTCTAGGTTCAGATGCAAGCTATGAATAGCTTCTTCTTCTTCCCTAAATCTTTTGCTAATCCAAAAAAAGAGTTCATCATGGTACACAGGCGATATATGTGATATACTACAGAACAAATTATGAGATAAGAAGCAGACCTCAGAGATATGGTATCCTGTGCCTGACACTTTTTCTGCATCCCCATACAGAGAATCATGACGCTGAAATTTTCCACCAACTTTTTTGGCTTCTCGAGGACTCTGTTTATCAGTTTGAAGAGCCATTTAGAAAGCTCGAGACTTCTAAGCTTCCAGGAATCGTTTAGCTTATGCTGTTTTTATAGACATTTTTTAGATAATCTATACCTAATAATAATAAAACGCAGAAATTTATGCCAATCTGCCACAAATTTCTGTCAGCCTGTTCCGTCCGCCCAGCCGCCAAAACCGTCCGCCCGGTCAACAAAAACTGCCACCCCGCGCGTTTCCTTCCACGGCGGTTCCCGTACTCGCGCGACCGCCGCACGCGCTCGCCCGGCTCCCACTCCCGCCCCCTCCCATCTCCGTCGCACCTGTGCCATCGCCCCTTCGCTCGCCCGCGCAATGAACTATGCGGCCCCGTCCCTCTCGGAGCAGCGGCGGCACCGTCTCGCCCTCCCCACCGGCGATTCCGACATCTCGGAGCCCGGTCACGGCACACGGCAGCACCTCCGGCATCCTGGCGCCCCCTGCCCACCATGCCCTGCGGCGTCGCCTCTCCCTGACCCCGTCAGATCCCCGGCCTGGAGACGAATTGGTCATGGCCGGCCGGCCTGCCGCCGCCGGATGTGCCTGCTGTCGGGCCGGCAGGGCCAATGGTCGTCAGGCGTGGCGACCCCGAGGCGAGCTGGATCCCGATCCTCCAAGGCAAGGGACGGCGCGCGGACGGCCTTGAGAGTAGAAATTTCTGATAGCTGCTGCCTGGTGCCGGTACGTGCTGTGCTATGAGCTTACTCGGATCCATCCATCTGTTCATCCGTGCGAGCAAGTGTCCCCATAGATTGTTTTTGCTTTTTTCGATGCAAGAATGATTAAGTAGCTGATGTTTGCAATCTACGTACCTAAGTACTATACAGCCGAAGCAGCCCAGAATCAATAGGGAAGTACTACTATGGAAGTAATAGATTCCTAGAGATGTTTATCATCGCATAGTGGATAAGTGGGTAATTATTTGTGCCTCGATCTGTCAAAAATTTATGAGAGATGTATTGCTGGGCCATGGATTCTTGGCAATATAGTGCTAGATGAGATGGGAAAAAGACGTCTGTTTGTTTTAGCTTTGTTCTGATTGTTTTAGCTTTGGAGTGTAAAAGAATGCCCGAACTCTTGTTGGCTGTGCACCTCACTTTCTCTCTGACTATGGCAACCGGTTGTAGCAGGGTTTTCTTTTGGTCAGGATTTGTTCAGGCTAGTGCTTGAACTTTGAAGAAACGAGGTGAACAGCCCTGCAGCTGTACATTTTCAATGTGCCCTGCGGCCCATCGGTAATGAATTAGCTGCCCTGTATTAGGTGTATTGATATTGTCCATATCATTAGTTGTTCATTCCAAATGCAAAGGTTTTGCATCATCATTGTATGAATAAACTATTGGTACATTCACCATGTGACTTTGCCTCCAATTGTATGGAAGTTACATCCGTAAGGAGTTCTGCAGTAATAGGAGTGAAGGAGTGAAGTTTGCATGAATATTGTGATGTAGCAGCAAAAGATCAAGGTTTGACCTCACTCCCTTTTATTCAGGATGTTTTGGAATTGTGTAAATGGCCCTGGGATTTTTTACTTCTTCAGATACTGATCTTGAGTAGTCATTTTTTTAGAGTGTTATTCTCTCCTTCATGATTTTGGATATTAAGAGATATGAATCTTTTATATATATTTTTATATTGCTCAGTTTACAAGAAGCACATTCTCTAATAATATTTTGTGGTGACATCAAGTATTCATCCATTTGTGGTCATCAGAAACAGGGTGAATTAGTACGTGAAAACAGGGTGAATGGAAAGAGAGTGAGCCACGTCATATAGGCCTGCTGTGCAATGCGTATATTATGCTATTTTTAAAAAAGATGGATGGTTATTTCTCTACCATTTTCTATCACCTTGCATAGTTCCATTAATATTCTTGATCAAATGGACACTGAATTTTTAGAGCATGTTGCACAAATGGAGGTAGCTTTGCTGTTTTATGGTTGAATATATTTATTTTCAATTCTTCCATTCTTTTCATGTGGTTAATAAAAAGATAACCTTAAACTGTAGGATATACTGAAGAAGATGACAGTAATGCTCTTGCATCTATTTTTTGTTAAGTATGATACAATGCTCCATGGTCAGTATAGAAGAAACAAGAGCTCTCTACTGCATGAAGATGGATATACGTTTTATACCTAAAGGAAAATTGTTTGCACAGGTGGGGGAAGAAGCTTCATTGAAAGAAAGTGGCTTGAGTAACCTTGGAGTTGCCTCAGTGGATTCTGTCAAGAAACTGTGTTTTAATTCCCAAAGAAGCATCTGTTTCAACTTTCTTGGTGCACCTTCCCACCCATGGAGAGGCATCAATATTTGTAGAGAGGAATACCACTATTAAAATAAGTGTTGCAATCATTACTACCTACTATTATAACACACCAGGCTTTATTGTGCCATCCAATCTTTTTTTGCTTTCGAGGCTTTTGCTAAGTTGCTCCATATGTTATCTTCATCAATTGCTCTTCAAGCTTTTATGATTCATATACAACTAGGCTTAATACTCACTTGAAGGATAGTGTTATGTACAAATGCTTCTGTCACATTGGATGGAATTGAAACTTAAAAAGTATCTTGTCTTACTGGGTTTTAGTTGTCCATTCCTTCAAGCTTTTAAGTTTTGCATGGATGCTTAGAGAAATTCATCTTGTTAGAATGGTTTAAGTGTACGTGAACTTGTCATAGATTTTAAACCCGTAGCAACACACGGGCATTGACCTAGTGGATAATAAAATCCGGCCTCTACATCCAGGGATGCTGCTTTTATAGACATGGAAGGGAATCTTATATGTGTGCGTTTAGGTGCAGGTCCAATACATGCAGTGCTACATGGAAGATAAAAAAACAGAATAATATGATTTGACAGAGCCACAAGTCCATAAAAAAACTCGACCTGTGGGAGGTAAGGCAGCCCCCAACATATTTGCTAAGAAGAAACAATTTCATGCAGGTTAAGAAAACGCCTAAACCCTGTCCCACTCATACACAACTAACAACTGTACCATAGCATTTCTGAAAGAGATTTTTATTAAAGCCTCAAACCCATGCCGCACTCAAACACAATGACACCTGCGGGAGGTAAGCCTTTGTGGGAGCGGCATCATAGCCTAGGTGAGAACGATCACAACTAAGGCCAAGCCTTAGACCTGGCGTGAGATAGATTAGAGGATGTTTAACCTTAGTCTGAAATTTGCGCTATGAGAAGTCTACCACTTAAGCCACCTAACCGACTCAGCTATCCTTTCACCATAGGCAAGTCCATATAACGTTTTGTATATAAAAGTAGTATAGTGAGCTAAATTAAATTTTTTTTGCTCCTTGGGTCTAGCTACTTTCGCTATTAGATTTGTTTTAAGTGCAAATAATTAAATGTTTTTATAGTATATTAGGTACTTATTGGCACACTGCATCTATGTAGGATATATCATGAATATTTGTAAAGTGACAGTATGTACTCCTGGAAGCACAAAAAAATTGTGTGGATTTTGGAAATGATGATGCATACAATGTCAGTGACAACGGCAGAAATTCCTATATTTATCGAGAATAAAACATTGTACATATAACAAAATGCAACAAATCATTAGTCGCTGAAGGCATTTTGCAAACTATATGAAAATGGCTTATAGTGCTTGTCATCCGCATAATCCTTTTCAAGTACTGTTCTCTTCTATTTTAAATAAGACATCATCACTCCAGTCATCATTACTAATGATATAGCTGTGCTTCACAACTGGATAATCTTGTGCCCAGAAGAGAAGAGGGAGGAATATGCAGCGAGACTCTTGAAGGTCAAGTCAATTGCATCAAGGCCGGCAAGAATTTGTGGCTGACACAAGTGCAAGATGACTGGGATAAGTTGGGATAAGTACATGTTTGCTAATGCTCTGGACTGGAGATCTGGAAACATGCCGGCTGAGATGATCTTGAAGCTGTCAAAGGAAGACTCAAATGCATGTGGGAGACGTTGGATGAATCTGATGCCGGTGAACAACAAGAATGAGTGATGGAAGTTCCAGTTATTAACATTCTAGCTTGCTGTTTAGTTTTTCTTTCAGAACATGCATGTTCCGGTGGCATGTGTGTCTGGCAAGTGTGCCGATGATGTAATAAGGGAAAGGTGTAACCTACCTGGGAACTAAAATGTTACATGGTCCTTCCTATCAATGCAATGACAGGGGCTTTGCCCTTTAATTCAAAAAAAAAAAAAAATCGAGGTCCCTAATACCAACCAGCTTTTACCATTCTTTGTTCAGCCGACTATTTATCGGTCACTAATTACTCTTGGTCAGTAACTATTTTTAGTCCTGTCTTTGCGACCACTGAGAAGCGGCAATCATTAACCGTATCATTCTTGACCGTTAACCAAATTTTGGTCTTTTTGTTTGCGATCACGAGAAGCGCCAAGCAAACCACATAAGATGAAGATAAGATTATATATATCCAGTAGAATACATGGAAAACACATGAATATATGCCAGCCACATGCTATATATGAGGCTTTACAAACTTTTATTATTACAAGTCCCGACTCGATCGTTTACAGACACTTCATGACCACAGAAATTAAAGCACAGCAACTGTGAATTAAACTTACAACACCAAATTCGTAGAACAGAAATCATGACACTGAAAACATGGAAACTGAGACTCAATGGACACGCAAATTAACGGGATCATGAACAGGACGAATATGTGCGCGTGCATTCATTCACGTCTCTAGTTATCCCTGGTGATAGTGGAGGAGTCCTCCTTGTTGGTGTCGCTCTGCTTGTTGTTCTCCCCGCCCATCCCGAGCGTGTTCATCACCGCGTCCTTGGCGCCCACCGCCGCGCTCTTCACCTGCTCGGTGGCCTGGGAATCAAAGCACAAAAGAAACCATCAGCAACCTCCTATTGGGTTCAATTTAATTTGTACCTAGGCATGAAATGGGGCTGAAATGGGCGTGACTGATGGACCAACCTGCTGGATGACGTTGCCGGACTTGTCCTTGCCATTGCCGACGGTTTCCTTGGCGTACTGCCCGGCCTCGGAGGCCTTCTGCTTGGTGGCCTCAATGGCCTCGGCGGTCTTCTGCTTGGCAGCCTCCGTGGCCTCGGCGGTCTTCTGCTTGGCGGCCTCCGTGGTCTCGGCCGTCTTCTGCTTGGCGGCCTCCGTGGTCTCGCCGGTCTTCTGCTTGGTGGCCTCAGTTGTCTGGCCGGCCTTCTGCTTGGTGGCCTCGGTCGTCTCGCCGGCCTTCTGCTTGGCCTCCTCGGTCTTCTGGCCTAGGTAGCTGCTGGTGTCGGACGCCTTCTGCTTGGTGGTGTCCTTGGCGTGCTGCGCCGTGTCCTTGGTCGCCCCCATCGCCTGCCCAGTCTTCTCCTGCATTCGAAATCGAATTCAATATTTCATAAGCAGATAAGAATGAAAGTAACTGCGTGATCAGCAGCTGCAGCAAGATGAAGATGACCACCATATATATACCTCGGTGCGGGCCTTGGTCTCGCCGGCCTGGTAGCTAGCCTTGTCCTGGTGAGAAGCCATGGCAGCAGGTGTCTCTCAAGCTAATGAAGGTCGCTGGAACTAAGTAAACCGGCAAGGAACCGATCTCTCTATGCAAATCACTCGGAGAAACACACACACTTGGCTACTGACACTAGTGGTGATGATGCTCAGCTCTGAAGCTTCAATGGCAAAGTACTTACAGCGGGCTATATTTATAAGCTGCAGGCGTGAAGAAGACCCTGGGACACGTAGTGTGGCAGGGCTCCTACATGACGGACACGTAGAAAGGACACGCGTTGTGTCACGGCTCGGTACCTTCGCGAAGCCTGCCCATGTAGATGGACCTGATTCGCCCGCGCAAGCCCATACAAGACGGCGGCCGTCGGTCAGCTGGTCACCACCACCACATGCAGACATTACATTTTGGGAGAAAAAGCCAGGCACGCCGGAGACAATAAAGAATACGGTAGGCCGGAACAAGTACAAGTGCAAATCGACTCGTTCGTTCCTCTCGATGCCGATGGTGCACGGTGTACCGACGATCGTGCACGTATCCCCGGCCGGCGCCCCGATCACGACGATCCATCTCATCCATAGCTAGCTAGGGAAACGTCGGCATTGGCGAGTACAAGTTGGATGCAGCTTTTCCTATATGCTCGATTGGGTAAGGTGTTTCTAGGCACTTGTTACTTTATTAGGCCACTTGGTGGTGGTGAGGTGGAGCAATGCGCGATCGAGCGCCGGGTGGCCTGGCCATGCCCCTGCATCCATGTGCAGACGCGAAGGGGCTCGGTGAAGATGATGTGCGCCGCTGGCAGCCACAGAAATCAGTCAGAAAATAGGAGTTTCGCTGCGGCTGATCGGCGATCGGAGATCGGCGTAACATTCCAGGAAGACGTACAGGTGTGATAGGAAAATATATATACGTGGCCTCGATGGCACGTCAGAAAGTTCTCGGGGATGGTGTCGTTGATTCTGACGACACAAATAACACTTATCAAAGTTACCCTAAACCCATATGTACTGCATTTCCATGTTGTGGCTATCACAGGACACAAATAACTTAATCCTCCCTCGCAAATGATGAGTTATTAGTGAAAATGTAATAATAGCAAGCAAGATCTCAAATCAAAATTTATAACAACAACATCACAAAATATGAGTTCTGAACGAATTATATATATATATATATATATATATATATATATATATATACGCCAGCACTATTTGGACCCCGGGTACCAAATCCATTCAGACCCCGGTGCCCTCCCCCGAAGAGAGCCGTCCCATCGAGCCGATAGATTTCCCCGTCCCCGTCCCCCGTCCGGTGAGGTCCTCGCGGCGGCAACCTCCCCCACGTCCCCGGCGGTTTCTGAAATGTCGGGTCGGCCTGTCTCTGCCTCACGCGAAACCAAGGTCGGAGTTCTCGCCGTGGCGGACCTCACGCGAAATCAACCAGCGTCGGAGTCAGTGGTCGGAGTTCTCGCCGTGGCGGACCTCACGCGAAATCAACCAGCGTCGGAGTCAGTGGTCGGAGTTCTCGCCGCGGCGGGGCTCGCGCGAAATCAAGCAGCGTCGGACCTCTCCGGCAACCTCCATGCCTCACCGTCCGTACTCGGCTGCAGCGTCGCTGCCGGTCGAAGAAGCAGCCTCGACGACACCGGACGTCCGCTCTCCGCTCGGACGCTGACGGACCACGCCCCAGCCGCGCGGGCTGCGACGCTGACCCAGGCACCCAGACTCCTCGCTCCTCCTCCCTGTCGTCCTCGTGGTCGCGCGCCGTGAAGCCCATCGCACGTCACCTGTAAGTCAATTGCCACAGCTGTGCTGCCAACCCATCGAGCCGAGAGGATCCACGGCCCGGCGGTGCTCACTGCCGCCGCTTTTGCGCTTGTTGCGCTCCTCATCTCCCTCTGGCTCATCCTGCAACACCTCAGATCCTACAGCGATCCGGCCGTAAGAAACTCATGTTTTTTATTTCACAATCACATCACATTCCTTGAAAAGATCCGTGCTCAACATTTGTACTCTCCTGCTGCTCAAATTCTGCAGGAGCAGAAGTGGATCATAGCTGTGCTGTTCATGGTGCCTGTTTATGCATCTGAATCTGTAAGCACTAGCTCCGCTTCCTCGCCAGTCGTCACCTTTCTGGCAGATGGCTATTGCAGCTACAGCGCACGCCTATGTCTTCACTGTGGAGCCATACCAGCATATCCCTGTACCTGATCATGAGGAAGTCAGATGTGAGGAAAGTAAAGTGGAGGCTAAGTTAGATGTCAACGATGATACAAGCACTACACCAACTACCATTGAGCAGCAGGAGACCCGTGTTGAAGCTCCAGGGACAAGCATCAGGGAGAGCGTGCAGGATGTTGTCCTCGTTGGCGGCCAACATGTAAACTGATGGCTTCTGAATTTCAGTAGCTTGGCAATTGAATTCAGAATTCTTCAGGTTTAACTTGTTATTACTGTGTACTTCTTCAGGTTGTCAAGGATGTTGCCCTTACAATCTCGCAAGCAATTGGGCCTGTGGAGAAAGGTGTCGAAAAAGGCGTTGGGAAGATTCAGGAGAAGTTCCATCATATCTCACTGAAGCCAGGGGACAAGAAAGAACATGGAGTTGATGTGGAGGAGCACATCACTAAGAATGTGGTGGATGGCAAACCTGTTGAAGTCAACACAGGTTGAAGTCGAACAGGTCCAAGATGGTGGCGAGGAAGGGAAAACTGCCGTGGTTGAGACTGATGTGGAAATCAAAAGAACAGCGAAGGACGATGAAGTGTAGTAGTACTATTCACCCAAAGCATATGAAGAATTGCATAAAGCTAACGAAAGTGGAAAGAACGTGTACATAGTATATGTACTCTTCCCCATCTGTTCTGGGATTAAACCATCTTGTCTCTTATCTTGTCTCTTAATACAGTGATCAGAATTACATCAACGCTGCATACAACTTATATATAGCTCATCCTTGAAAGATGTACATACGGACGACAGATGCTTTTCTTGGTCAAGTTAGATAAACACGTGATGCCTATTTTATACATTAATTAATAGAAGTATATACATCAATGTACAACACAATCACACCGACTTGCTCATGTGCCTCAGTTCGGCCCGCCGCAGCACAACTCTGAGCAGCACATCCACCATGTGGCTGCAGCAACCAACGGCCTTCTCGAATATCACAAACTTCTCCGGTGTTTTCATGTCTCCGAATCCTGGTGTCAGGTTCTCCCTTGTTGCCACGACATCACCAAATCCGAGTGCCAGGCCACCAAGCGGCATCGCTGGTAGCTCATCTGGGCTGCTTTGTTTTGTTGTTTATTCTTCTCCTGATCAAATGCAGCAGTATTAGTCACAGATTGTGGTAGCTTCCAGTTTACATACATGTCTGGATAGCTTAAAACATCATATTGGTTCAAGTAGTGTGCTGAGTCTCGGTATAAAAGTTGTCTCTGGAACATCATATACTTCAATGTAAGATGAAAAAAAAGAAAGAATATCCAGAGGTGTGTTGCCTGTTGCCCTGATCTTATGGTTTACAGTCTTCATTAACTTGGATTGACAATAGCAATTAGCAACACATGGGTAAGGCACTTTATATCTGGTTACGCTATAAGTTTCTTGCGGTCAAGAAACCACTTCAAATTAATCCAATAGAGTTCAACCTTCAGGTAGAGGAAAACTTCATTCTTATTTTGTACAAGGTATCTGTATCAGTAATTCAGTAATTTAAATAATTGACCATCAAAAAGTTATTCTGATACTTATACTGTCTATTTCATTAACTGATGTACATCAGCAGGTTAGAGTAATTGTAAAAAATCAACTGAAAATAACTACATAAGGAGTATTGAGTATCTTACTTTATGAAGAGGTATATCCTTTATATGTTGGACTTTCAATTCGATAGATATTTCACTCATGTCAGCTAACTGACCCTTGGCGATTAGTGTCTCCGAAAGCTTGCCATTAAACCTTCCAAAAACACACAATGGATATTTTTCTGAAATGTCTGGAATATATTCAGAATACAACTGTAAAAAACATAATGCGAATAAGAGACAAAGAACCTTTTAGGAGACGAGTCTTGACGATTTCCAGCATGGTCATCCTCTGCAAATGCAAAATAAACAAAAACGCTTTATGAAGCTGTAATCATGGAATTAGTAAAAACAAAAAACGAATTTGATGCCGCCATGGTTTAAATTGGCACTGAATTTTTATTCTTGATGTATGAAAATTAAACACACTTAAAGATTACATATCCACACTGAATAAGCTCATTAGAATAAATATGATTCTTTGCGCATATCAGCGAATCTGATAGTGAACCAATTTAACACGACCTAAAAAACATCATTAGGTAAAGCTAACCTGAGGGGCCAGGCGGGTCCATCCAAAATGATGGAAGCTGGACAAAAGAATGTGTGAGCTCAGATATCAAAGATCAGAGCGATTCATCTGCGAACACACAAAAACAAATAATAATGTCTCAGCTTCTGAATTGTTTCCTGAGCATCTAGCATCAAAAAACATGGACCAAACTAGTATTTGTTAACGTAACCAAAAGCAAAGCAATTTTATGAGTATAAACTGTGAGAGTCAACAAACATCAAATAGAAGGATGCCTGAACCACAAATCGAGCTATTTGATTTGTCACCTGAAGGCAATGTTAGGTCCAGTAGTCTTGGCAGAACCGTCCTTACCGAGGAAGATCGAAAAGTCAGGAGCACGTGCTATTTATGTGAGTTACCGACAAAATAAAAAAAAAGTGAAATGGTAGGTATATAATAAATAAGTTGTAGCTATAAAAGCACGTGCTATTTATGCAACGGTGCTGGCTGCATATAGAAAACATGAAGGGTATGAAAATGACAAAAGTGACAATTAAAATGGATAGCTAGATTTTATATGTTGGAATAAATAAGAAATACTGAAACAAGATGAACCATGTGAAATTCAAACCTGTAGTTTCTGGACATATTTGTTATTACATTATAATGATAAATAGGTGGTGAAAAGGTGAAGCATGAATATATTAACAAGGAAAAATATCCTAAGTAATAATAGAGAGCTGATTAGCACAACAAACAGATAACATCAGCACAGTTGCATTTCTCTGAATTGAACAAACAATGGGATAAGTAGACTTACAATTAGGAAAATGGCACATCCATAAATGGTTTGAGTGAGTTGGGATTTATCCCTATCGTGCCATGAACGAACAACAATCTGGAGATCATTGTAAACAAGCTGCGACCAGTCGAGAACACTGAACTGTTCAATATCTGCAGTCCTCTATGTCTAGTGAACCAATAGAGTTGCTACACGTGGGGAAGTAAAAGCCTGTTGCAGAGAATCAAGAAGAAGCATTTCTTCATCAAGGGATTACCAATGAGATCAGCTAGAACTAATTGCAGTAAACAATAATCTTCTCCATATATAGATAAAACACCATGTATCGCCAAATACATATGATATATCGGACAGCTGACTATCCATTCATTTAGAGTTAAAAAGCATACATTACCAACATATAGGTTAGTTATAGAACCAGTGGAGTATACAAATGCGAAAAAGCATCTACATTTATGATGGAACACCAAAACTCAGCTAATAACTAATGACCAGAAATTTGAGCATACTATCATAAACATTCTGAATCTCCAAGCTCCAGAGCCCATAATTTTGCTAAAATTTCAACCAAATGTTCTAATGGAGCAAGACGATTGCTTGAGGCTTGTGGCTTCTTTAATTAGCTCAGGCAAGTGAGAAGAAAATGACTAATTTTGGCCCAAAAACATGAACTCAATGAAATGTGGCAGAGTTAGGTTCCTAGTGGCAAATAATGTCAAAAGTACATGTAAACAGCTATCTTCAAAATAATGCTATGTTCAATGCGATTCAAGAAAAAGGTAGTTTATCATACAGTGTAAATGGTGACAGCTAAGCACCCATGTGTGCACAGAAAAACTTAATTTCTTTTGGAGTCTACCATATAGTTTAATAGTCCCAAATAATGGCATTATGATTTTTAAAAAATAACCATACAAACACTCCAGAATAATGATGTCAGTATGAAAGAAGCTGAATTAGTATCGAGCCATATAACTAATTTCCACCACATGCAGGGCATGATATATGCATTGTATTATCAGCTGAAGGAAGAAGGATTCATGATCAAACAAGCCATTGGGGGAAAAAGGTAGCTGACAGCAAATTTAATTAAAACCCGCACTCACAAACAGAAGCATCAGAACAGAGAATTTGAGGGAATTGAATTTACCTGGTGCTAGGTTGGCCATGGGAGCAGGAGGGGTCGGAGGCAACTAGCCACTCGGCCGTCGTCGAGCAGCTGAGGGTAGCTGCAACTTTCACTAGAACATCACCTGAGAAAACAAATCCATAAAACATAAGTAAAGAAATTTAGAACAAACCTTTATAAATGCAAAACAGTTATGATACTCGGGGATTGTCCCAAGATAATAAGCACTAGGGCCATCTATATAGAGAAAAAATGTATAAAACTACTGATTAGTTGAACCGTTGATTCTGATTGGCCAATTCATGTTGTACATGTGTTTTATTCTCAAGGTCCCAAATTTTAAAATCTGTGGATGAGAGAGGAGGGGACGAGAGGAGTATGCACATCTGCTGACACCTGCATCAACACCACTGTCTAAAATGAGACATTTAGACTTTTTGATTTTTAAGAATATAAGAATATATGCAGGGAATCGGATAAGAGAGGAGGGTGGACGAACCTGGGTCGACCCGGGAGGAAGGCAGGAGGGCGCGCCAGGCGGAGGTGGAGAGCAGTGACCGGCTAGGAGACGCGTCGAGGCAGGGAGACGACGAGCTGACGAAGTGGCGGTGCGGCCACCCAGGCTGCCCTGACTGGGGGCGGGGTCACCGGGGATGGGGATGAGCTCAGCGCGTACGGGGACGAGGCCATCGGGGATGGGGACAAGCTCGCCACGGACGAGGTCGACGGGGATGGGGGCGAGCTCGCCACGGATGGGGACGAGGTCGACAGCTCCAGGCGTACGGAAATCGCCTCCCAATCACCTGAGACCTATACAAGACCGACCGACGGGATCTGAAAATTGAAACCGAAACAAATCGTGTGTGGTGGGGGACTGGGGGTGTCGGAGCTTCAGTACCTCGACGGTTGGCGGATCCTGGGGCAAGTGCGACGCCGGCGTCGGTGAACTCGGGAGGGGCGGCGTCGGTGAACTCGGTAGGGGCGACGCGATGCTCCCGGCCGTAAAACAAATTGGCGCTGGCAGTTTTGGTGGGGAGCTTCGCGTCGACATGACAGGGAGAGCTGGAAACCGCCGGGAGGTTGGGGTGGGGGCGACGCGAAACGGACGGCTGTGGGAGCACGTTCGGCTCGCTGGGGACCTCGAGCCGATCGATGGGCCGGCTCCCCATTTCCACTGTCCGCGTTCAGCTCGCTGGGGACCAAATCCCATTTGGACCCTCGGGGTCCAAATATAAATACTATATATATATATATATATATATATATATATATATGGAGTATAGTCTGTAGGCTAAATACGCAATTTGATATTCTGTAGCCGCTTCAACTGACCGCACCAGGATGCCCCGTCCGATCCAGCCGGCCACTTCCAGTGGTCATCCGGCTCCCATGCAAAAGCGCACGGTAATTGCGGCCATTAATGACGCGCCCATTGCATGCAGCATGAGCTGCACTGCTGCAGTCCCGTAAATAACGCAGCAGCCTGAATAACTCATGCATGCACTGCTGCGCCCATTCATGCATGCAAGTTTTACGAGAATAGATTTTGAGCTTTAGTTTGTGAAGCCCCACGGTGGTCTAGTTACGATAATGTTAGAATACTCCAGTTACTATAATTAGTACAGGTCCATTCGCACGGAAAAAAAAACTAACAAAATGTTCTAGTTACTATAGTTAGCACACAAATGTTCTAGATGACTATAATTAGCACGTGAATGTTCAAGGCGCACGTAAATGATCTTTCTAGTATGGCAACCGAATATTCAGATTATCTAAGATTACGAGATTATGTATAATATTAAGAAAATTACTCTAGTTACTATAATTTTCTGTAGCAATGAGATTAATATACAATAACAAAATATACGATAATCTGAATATTCGGTTACCATAATTAGTACTGAGAGTTAGTACCACATTTTTATATCATCATCTTGATATGATGAAGTAGTTACCGTAACAAGTAAGCCGAGTTACGACACTGGGAACAAATAATTTGAGTGTGATGATAAATGAATTACTATATAATCCATATGTCTATAGCATGTGATTTACGATACTTTTTAAATAAATTACTATAATAATCCATGGTGACAAAACAATAGAAAGCTCTTGCTGCCGTGTGGGCCTGGAGAGATTGATGGCGGAGAGGAAGGCGATCGAGCACGGCGGCGGCGAGCTCGGCCACACGATGGGCTAGCAACACCTGCGCCGGCCTGCCTAGAGAAGGCGCTATGTAGAGCGCACTGATCTCCCCATCCACTGCAGCCTGGACTCGGCCGTGCTTGACGACGACGGAAGCCAGCAGAGCACGGCGCGTCGACAACGGCGACCAGCACCTAGTAGCAATTGAAGAACAACCTGGCCAGCACGGGCGCCGCACGCCGGCGACCCAGCACCATGTTGCCTCCGCCAGACATTGCCAGGGCGATGCAGCAGCGCGCCGCCAACAGCATGCTGTACCAGGCGGCCACGTCGGTGGCAGAAACCATGTCCGTGTAGGGAGCCAAGGCTGAGGCGAGGTCGTGGTTCGTAGTCTACAAGGAGGATGCAGCGTCGGATGGCACCTGCTGGAAAATACTGATCTCAATCACGCATCCGCTTTCAGATCAAAGCAAAAAAAGAAACAGTCGTCAATCCCCGAATTGGCTTCAGCGTTGGATTTGTGCAGGGCTCACCTCGAGATACTGTCACAGCACGAGATGCCACGGGTGCTGGGCCATGAACGAGCGCGGCCGTGGTGGGCGTGCGCTAAGCTCGACGCCATCGCCGTGAGGGCCATCTGCAAGGGGCGGGCCGCACGGTTGCCGGACGAGGGGAAGACGCACGCCGCCTATCGTCGGTGAAGGGGCCGCGTCGCGATGTGCCGCCGTCGAGACCGCCATCGGCAATGGGAGCGTCGACGCCGCGGGTTAGGTAAAAGCGTCAACCGCCACCCTTCGGAGAAGGTCGTCGCTGCCACGACAGGCAACTGGCCGTCGTCGCCGGGAGCCGTCCGCGCGGGACGGCCACAGGCCGCGCGTCCGGCAGGGTGCGCCGGAGCTGCCACTGGTCGGTGAAGACGCGCCTGATGCAGATCCACGCCGTGTCCAGGGCTGCCACTCGCCCGATGCTCCGTGAGAGGGAAGACGAAATTAGTGAAGAGAGATAAATTTGGACGGTGGGTAGTGTCGTGGAGCATTGAACACTGCATGTGGAGGGACCGGGTCAAGCTCAGTCAAATGAGTGCGTGAATTACGGTGGGTGTGAATGAATGGACCTGCAGCCAGCCAGGTTGGGTGGGATGGTGCGCTAGTGATGGTCGGGCTCACGAGTTTGGGTCTGGCTGCAAAATATTTGATTCTCGTGGCCAGCTACACAGCGTAATAGTTCTATATATATATATATATATATATATATATATATATATATATATATATATATATATATGTGGGACACGATATTCCAAGCTAAGTCAATCATCCTAATCCGTCCCTAACCAGGTATTAGAAGGAGGACGTGATCGTTAGCCATGGGACGACACTTTGCGACGAAGGTCGAGACCCGCAACGCAGTATCCCCGTCTCGAGCGAGAACTCGCGGACGCTGGGGCCGAGGCGAGCTCGAGCTCGTCCCGAAAGAGTTCCGTCTCGAACGAGCTCCCGGGAGCGCAGGGATATGACGAGCTTGCCGACGACGAGCTCCTCTCCGTTTCGGACGAGCTCCCAAGCGCCGTCCGAGGGCGTCGGAGAATCCGAACGCAGCGGCTAGACCCAACATCGCAGCTTACACGGCCGACGCCGCAGATTCACGACCGGATCTCGTGTGCCGGGAGAGACCGTCGGCGACACGCGAGGCACGGAGTCGTCGGACCACGCCAAAATAACGACAAGCATAAGAGACAACCACTACGCGACAAGAATGACCTCGACAGACGAAGTCGAAGCTTTTTACATCGAGCTCTCTGGCCACCCATTTTCCTGCGACCCCAAATACGAAGGTTTAATGTAGGGCGGCGTCTCAATGATCTCGCCCGCGGCACGGCCGGCGCGTGTCCGACGGGCGGCGGGGACGTAAGAAGCACGTCGGCCGGCGGGGACGAGCTTATTGTCCCCAACCACGCCGACCGACGAGGCTCCGAACTTGTCACCCGCACGCATAACGTGATCGGGATACGGCGCCACCCCTATTCAACCCTACGACGACCGTGAGCGTGCCGGAAGTAGGGCGGCGGCGTCAGCAAGACGCCGGACAGCCCGACGTGCCCGACATTGGAAGGAAACTTTTCCTCTTCACCCCCAAAACTTGTATTCCTTCTATTTCTAAGACCTTCAGCTCGGTGGCCCGTGAGCTCCCCTTGTGACTATAAAAGGGAGGGTTCTGCCACCAGGGGAGGACAGGGGCCCTCTGGCACACCTGAAAACACACACACGCATCACGCGACTTCACTCATCACATTGAGAGCCGGGAGCTCATCTCCCTCTCTCCCGGCCTTGTATGCGCCCGATACGAGCGTTAGAGCTCGATAGTGCCACACACCGGACTAGGGTGCTCGATTGCCCCGAACCAAGATAAACCCTCGTGTCATTATTCTCGAGCTAGGCCATCGTTGCACACATTAGCCGGTCGATTCTTTGTGACCGTGGTATACGACCACGCGGCGCTTGGCGCGCCGTAGGGGCAGCGCTAGTGTGACGATCACCACCGATGGCTTCCTTCACCACGGTCCGGCGCCCGGCCGCAAGACCGATGCGCTTCGGGACCCGGACTTCACCGACGCTAGCCCGAGGGCTCTCGTCGGAGCCACCTTCCCCTCGTATGGTGCGGGACCGGATGACGTCCCGCCTCGTCCGCGTGACGCCGCCGACGCCGTCTTGGGCACGTTCCGGCCGGATTCGACTTCGGCTCCGGTGAGCCCCGTGGCGAATCGGCGACCATTTCTTCCGCCATCGCGGACCTGCTCCCGCACATCCTTAGCCCCGAGCCGACTCGGGAGCTCTTTCGCGACGCCACCTTCTCCACCGCCAATATCGTCTGCGATGCGCCGGGCGCAGGAGCCGCTTTCCCCGACAAGTTCCTCGCGGCCTCACGACGAGATGTACCGTAGGGACAACTCTTCTTGCCCGGAAGGTGCGACATCGAACCCGGGGCGACCGGTCACCGAGACCACGCTCGGCGGCTTAAGCCTCGCGGGGGGTCGACCCCACACGCGAAAGTGCTACATGTGCCCCACGCCACGGCGCCGTACACAAACTACCACGAGAGGACGAAGTCCTCCCAAAGACACCCCGGCACACTCGGGGTCGAGACTCATGGCTCGCTCTGCGGCGCCCTCCCTAAGCGGGTGCACGAGCGACTCAACGAGCTCGAGGAGGCCGAGCGTGAGATCGCAGAACGCAACGCCCTCCTCGAGGAGGTTGGAGGGCGTCGACACGCAAGCTCGAGGGCGGGAGATGCGACACCGCATCGACGGGGCCGATGACCTCCCGCCGGTCTTCGGGCGGCGGGCGACACGCTCGCCGCACGGCCACGGCTCCTCCGAGAGCTCCCCGAGCCCGAGGCGCCGGAAGCTCGAAGGCTCCACCAATGGCTGCGCGCCCTCGTCGAGAAAGCCGCGAGCAACGGGTGGAGAGCTCCCAATCGCACGCATAAACTCGGGAAGAGCATGAGGCCTCCTCCAATCAAAGGCGAACCGAGGAGAGTCCCAGCGTGTCCACGCAGCGACGACGGGTAGGAGAAAACCGGGACGCCGGGACACCCTCGGCGCGCGACGACGCGGAGGCACGGCGGAAGCGCCCGACGCCCGCCCGCGGCCGCCGCGACGACAGACAAGATGACGACCGCCCGGCCCAGTCCTACGGCAAGAGGAGAGGCGGCCGCTACGGCGATCAAGAGGATCGTAGCCGCAGATCCAACCCCGAGGTCGGGGAGGCGGCGAGCGCGCTCCCCTCACCTCGCGATGCTCGAAAGTTCGAGGCGGAACGCGCGGCGGAGCTCCCCCGGACGGAAGGAGGCCACGGGTATTCGGCGCCGGATCCACGACGCGTCGTTCCCTCGGCGCTTCCGAGCCCCGACCTCCCGCCCGTATACAACGGAGACGGACCCCGGCGTCGGCTCGAAGATTACCGCCTCGCGTGTCGGTCGCGGGAGGAGCCAACGACGAGCTCTTCATCATTCGCAACCTCCCCTATACCTCGACACACGGCTCGCTCTCGCTCGAGCACCCGCCCGCGGTATGATCGGCACCGGGCGCGACCTCCGCGATGTCTTCGTTGGCAACTTTCGGGAACCTACTCGCGCCCGAGCAACACGTGGGACCTCCGCAGTTGTAGGGCAATGGAGGAACGAGAGCCCGCGCGACTACATCCGGCGCTTCTCGAAGCTCGCAACGAGCTCACCGACGCCACCGACGCAGAGATCATCACCGCCTTCACCTTCGGCATGACCTGCGAGACGCTCATCCGGGAGCTCGGCACACGCAAGCCCAAGACGGTGAAGGACCTCCTCGACCTCGCCACGAACCACGCCGAGGGAGGGAGGCTATCTCCGCAGCCCCTCCATGGCACCGCGGCAAGGCGAAGGCCGCCGATGAGGCCGACGGCGGCTCGAGCTCGCGACCCAAAAAGAAGAACAAGAACAGCCGCCGGCGCGGCGAGGATGACCGTGGCGGTCGCCGAAAGAAGAAGTCGGGTGCCAAGGCCGCGCGGCAGCCCGGCGCTCCCAGGACTTCTTCGAAAAGAAACTCGACCGCCCCGCCCCAACCACGAAGGCCCGGTCAAGCACAAGCTCGAGGGGCTGGCGGCTCCTGCGGAAATTCGTAGCCGGCGCGGGGAAGGGAGAGGCCGCGAGCAACGAGCGCCATGATGGCGGCTCGGCGGTCAGGCGGGCGACAAGGGCGTTTTCTTCGAAGGCGGCGCCAACGCGTCGTTTCGGCCCACCAGCGTCAGAGTCCAAGCGCCGCCCGAAGCTCTGCGGCGTGAAGTCTCTTCACCGAGCCCGCAACACCCTCCTACCTCAAGTGGTCCGAAGCCCCGATCTCCTTCGACAAGAAGGACCACCCCGTGCACGTGCCGCATCCGGGGAGGTTCCCTCTCGTCGTCGATCCCATAGTCGGCACCAAGCGCCTCGGCAAGGTACTGATGGACGGCGGAAGCGGCCTCAACCTCCTCTACGTCGACACCATGGAGGCCCTTGGCATCACGCGAGCTCGGCTCCGACCCTCCACGGACCCCATTCACGGGTAGTGCCGGGGAAGCGGGCGTTTCCGCTCGGCGGATCGACCTCCCCGTCACTTTCGGCGGCCAACAATTTCCGCAAGGAGGTACTCACCTTCGGCGTGCTCCGTATAAGAGCGCTTACCATGCCTTGTTGGGGCGGCCATGCTACGCGAAGTTCATGGCCGTTCCCAACTACACGCACCTCAAGCTCAAGATCCCCGGGCGAGAGGGCATGATCACCGTCAACTCCACCTTCGAGCGCCTTCAAGCTGCGACAAGGAGGCCGTGCGATGACGCCGACGCCCTCATCGAGTCGAGAGGCTCATCCCCGAGATGCTAGCGTGGGTGCGCGCAGAGGACTCCGCCGAGCTAAAGAAGACCGCGAGCGTGTCCAAGAAGGTGGCGAGCTCCTCCGCCGAGCTCGAGAAGGCGGCGGGGTCCTTCGAGCGGGACGAAGACGCCAAGACGGTGAAGGTCGACGAGGAGGGGACGCACCGTCCCGCGTCGGTGCCGAGCTCTCCAAAATAGGAAAGCGAAGCTCGTCGACTTCCTCCGCGAACCTCGACGTATTCGCGTGGAGACCCTCTGACATGCCCGGCATACCGAGGGAAGTCGCCGAGCACTCCTTAAACATTAAGCCCTGTTCTCGGCGTGAAGCAAACTCCGACGCCGACGACGGCAGGCAGCAGGCAATCGAGGAAATAGATAGGCTCTTAGCGGCGGGCTTTGTTAAGGAGGTGTATCATCCCGAGTGGATAGCCAACCCTGTTCTAGTTAATAAGAAGAATGGGAAATGGAGAATGTGCGTTGACTATACGAGTCTCAACGGGCATGCCCGGCGGATCCGTTTCCTTTGCCGCGCATCGACCAAATCATTGACTCCACCTCCGGGTGTGAGACACTCTGTTTTCTTGACGCATACCCGGCTATCATCAAATCGCGATGAACGAGCTCGATCAGCTCGCCACCTCCTTCATCACTCCCTTCGGCGCGTTCTTCTCACGTAACTATGCCCTTCGGGCCGAAAAACGGCGCCACTTTTCGAGGTGCATGCAGAGTCTTCAAGGAGCTTCTTGGAAGACGCGTAGAGGCATACATCGATGACATCGTGGTCAAGACGAGGCGCACGGGAGAGCTCATCCCCGACCTCGAAGAAGTCTTCGGCAAGCTTCGTGAGTTCGGGGGTAAAGCTCAATCCCGAAAAATGCGTGTTTGGAGTATCCCGAGGAAAGCACCTGGGCTTCATCGTGTCCGAGCGCGGCATCGAGGCCAAACCCGAGAAAGTCGAGGCCATCCGCAACATGGGCCCCATCGGGAGCGTCAAGAACGCATAACAACGACTTACGGGGTGTTTGGCCGCCCTTAGCGGATTCATTGCTCGGCTAGGCGAACGAAGTCTCCCGCTATACAAAGGGCTCCCGAAGAAGTCGAGCGCTTCGCCTGGACCCGCGAGGCCCCGATCCCGCGCCGACTCTCTCCTCGAAAGAGCTCTTGACGAACCCACCCATACTCACTCCGCCCAAGCCCGGCGAACCGATGTTGTTGTACATCGCGGCCACCTCGCGGTGGTGAGCACCGGTCCTCGTAGTCGAAAAGGGAGGAAGAGGCCACGCACTCGTGTGCAACGACCGGTCTACTTCGTCGGCGAGGTCCTCCGCGACACGAAGACGTGATACCCCCCGCTCCTCCGAGCTCGCCTACGCACTCCTAATCACGCGACGTAAGCTACGACACTACTTGACGCCCACCCGATCACCGTCGTCTCCAAATTTCCACTCGGTGAGATCATCCGCGGCCCGAGGCCACGGGGACGATCGCCAAGTGGGAATCGAGCTCATGGGGTCGGACATCTCGCACGCCCGAGAGACGCCATCAAGTCTCGAGGTCCTCCCCGACCGTGGCGGCGTAATGGACGGAGACACAAATGCCACCAAGACCCGACGACGTCGAGTCTTCGGACACTCTACTTCGACGGCTCCGTGAAGAAATACGGCGCGGGAGCAGCCCGGTCTTCATCTCACCACGCAACGTCGCATGAGGTACTCAATCCGCCTTCACTTTACCGCCTCCAACAACGTTGCGAGTATGAGGCTTTGGTGAGCGGCATGCGCATCGCCGCCGAACTCGGCATCAAAGCGTCTCGAGATCGGGGGATTCCAAGCTCATCGCGGACCAACCCACGAAGGAAGCGGACCGCGTCGCCCAAGGATGATTGCGTACTCGCAAAGGTGCGGAGCTCGAAGAACGCCCGACGGGCTCGACCAAACACATCCGTCGCCCGGTTCAACAACGACGCCGACGTCCTCGCCAAACTCGCTTCCGATCGCCTTGAGTCCCGCCCTCGGCGTGTTCGCTCACGACCAATACATACCTTCCATCCGGCTTGAAGGAGAGGGCTCGAACCCGCGCGACGGACCGTCGGGGACCCCGCTTTGTGCCCTCTCCCACCACCGGGCCGAGGACAACTCGAGCTCGAGCTGCCGATGAAGATCGACTGGGCGGTCAACCTCGCGGCCTCGGGGCCTCCACGACCTCGGGTCACGAAGCCCCAAGGCCCGACCGGCGGCTCCCATCCTAGCATGGCTACGGGATGGCCAGCTCCTCGAGGAAAGGAAGAGGCTAGGCGCACGCCGTCGAGCCAAGTCTTACGCCGATCATCGAACACGAGCTCTACAGAAGGGAGCATCCGAGTACTCCAACGCCGCGTCACCTTCGAGGAGGGGCACGAGCTCATCGTGAGAAATCCACGCCGGCGAATGTGGACATCACGCGGCCACGAGCTGCTCGTAGGCAAGGCATTCCGCCAAGGTTTTTATTACCGACCGCCGTCGAAGACGCCAACCGAATTGTCTGGCCGCCGCGAGGATGCCGTTCGCCAAGCGAGACGCACCTCCCAAATAAGAAGCCCTCCGGGCGATCCCCATCACTTGGCCTTTCGCGGTGCCGGGCCTCGACATGGTCGGCCCCTTCGCAAGGTCGCCCGGGGCTTCACCCACCTCCTCGTCGCCGTCGATAAGTTCACCAAGTGGATTGAGGTGATGCCCATCTCACGCACGAGATCGTAGGAGACGGTCAAGTTCTTCGACGGAATCATCCACCGCTTCGCGCATCAACTCGATCATCACCGACAACGGCACCAACTTCACCGCGGCGAGATCTTCCTCGACTGGTGCGGCGACTACAACATACGGGTGGATTTGGGCTTCCGTCGACCATCCAAAACGAGCGGGCAAGTCGAGCGCGCCAATGGTCTAATCTTGCGGGGGTTAAAACCGAGAATCTTCAAGAGATTGGAGAAGTTTGGGGGCGATGGCTCTCCGAGCTCCCGCGGTCATTTGGAGCCTCGGGACTACTCCAAGCGGAGCGACGGGTCGCACCCCCTTCTTTCCCTCGTCTTCGGTTCGAAGCCGTGCTCCCCATCGACCTCGACTACGGCGCGCCACGAGTACAAGCGTACAACGACCCCGGCAACCAGACCTTACTCGAAGACGCCGCAGACCAGCTCGAAGAGGCCCGTGAGGTCGCCTCGTCGCGCATTCGGCCAAGTACCGGCCAATCGATGCGCCGCTATCACGACCGCCACGTCCGGGGCGGGCCTTCGACATCGGCGACCAAGTCTGCGCGACGAGTACAGAGCACGAAGGAGAAACACAAGCTCTCGCACCCGGGAAGGACCGTTCACCATCGCCCGAGTCCTCCGCCCAGGCTCATACAAGATCTAGGACTCCCGCGGTCGTGAGCTCGCCAATTCTTGGAACATCGAACAGCTACGTCGCTTCTACCCTTAGATGCATTTTGTAACGTCTTCTTTTGTACGAACTCGAATAATAATGACACACCTAGACGCAAAGTTGTGCAAAAATTCGATTTTCTTTTAGCAGCTGTTAAGCAATGGCTGCCCTTTAGCTCCGGCAAGGCCTGCCCTTGCTTGGGGGCTACAGGGGACGGGGCGCACACCCCGCCCCTTTTTACGAACTCTTTTTTCGCAAACAACACGAGCACTCAGGGAAGAGCTCGATCAGCTCAACCTTGCACTTTCGTTATCGGTCTTTCCAAAGTAAATATCGAGACCGGCAGCAAGCTAAAAGGGTTTCTAAGCAACATCCTCGGCGAGGTCCAACGCTTGCCCAACAAGCTCTAACGCCCGCTGCCAACGAGTAAAGGGCCCGTTGCCTTGATCGATGGGATGTAAACTCGAGAAAACCACGAGCTAACCGAAGCGCAACCACGGGGAAAGACAAACGAGTCACTCATAACTTAGACAACCGGGTTACCACTTTACACTTTGCCCCGAGCTCGGGACTTTGTTCAAGACAAAGAGGCGGCGCCTCAAGCTAACTACTCGCAGCTCACTCCTCGTCGTCGATGAGTCCGTCTCTACCTCGGCCTCACCCGGCGGTGAGGCTCGAACACCTCGAGCTCCTCGACGGCGAGCCAAGAGCTCACGACCGGCTTCTCCGAGCGGGCCTCCGCCGTGGCGACGATGTCTTCCGGCTCGACGCCCTCGGACGGCTCGGGCCAGCCCTTGCCCACTATCTTGGTCGAGGTCCGCATCTCAGGATAGTGGGCGAGGACCACGGCCAACGCCTTATGGACAGCGCGGCGGGCGTTATCCCTCACCACGGCCGGGGCGCGAAGCACTCTGTGCGCCGGCCCCTCCACCTCCTCAACTCCAAGGGCCTCGCAGACACACTCAACGTCAAGCACGAGGTTGGTGTGCTCGCGCTCGCCTTCGCGCCGCGGCCTCGGCCCTTTGTTGTCCGCTCCAAGAGACCCGAGGCTTCAGATTCCCTGGACCGGAGCTCCTCGGCCGCCTTCTGGAGACCATTCTGCATGGCCACGAGCTCACGCGTCCGCTGCTGGAGGTCCTTCTCTTTCTGATCCAGCACGAGCTGGGTATGCGTCAGCGAGGACTCGCGGCGGCGGGGACTGATCCTTCCCCTCATCCTTCCCCTCAAGCTCCCGAGCCAACCCCGCCGACTTTTTCTTCTCGGCCGCAGAGAAAGTAAACAAATCAAACTCGTGAGACCAAAAAGTAGGAAAAAGAGAGACTCCTTACATGCCGGCGCTGGTAAAAGCTCCTCCCGCTCCTCCCACAAGGCGAAATTCTCGGCATCAAGCCGAATTCTCTCGACCTCTCAGCCGCCAAACAAAACCGACCCATCGGCGACCTCGTGGTCGTAAGCTAAAATACCCACCTATCGGCCTAAGCGCTCAAAAGGAAAACAAGGGAGACAATGAGCTTAGGAAGTAGCAATTACCTTCCGGCTCGACTTCGCGGTCTGGAGAGCCTTCCCTTTAGCGTCGCGCCCCTCTCCAAATCATGGCCCGGCGGCTCAAGCGTGGCGCTCGAGCTCCTTGTCGTCCAAGGCTCGGCGGAGGCTGTCGAGCTCTTTACGCATGGGCTCACGCCGCGACGGCTCTTGGCAACGAGCCTCCCTCTCACCTTCACCGCCGCCGCTTCCGTCTGGCGGACTTCATCGGCGACCTCCTCCCGAGCCTCGGCGGCGGCATGCTCGCGGACCTCACGAATATGCTCGGCGACGTCGTCAACACCACTTGGGCTCGCGGTGCGCTGGCGGACACTTGGCTGGGCCCCGCTCGCGTGGGACCAGGCTACGCCCGGCCGTCCCCCAGAGACCCGATCTCGGTTCCGGCCTCCACCACCAGCGGTTGAATCCGACCACCAGCGTCCCGCAGATCCTATGGAAAAACGAGTCGGCGTCGGGCTCAAAATCGGACAAAGGGCGAATGCAAGCGGAGTCCCTTACCCCGATGATATGATGGAGGCACGCCGGCCCCCTCTCCGTGGGAAGTGGAGGCACCTCTGCGGCGGCGAACGGGCGACGTCATCCCCGCCGACCACAACGAGAAGGGCGCACGTGGCCGGCTCGCGGCCCGGCTTCCGGTCTCGGAGCGTCCCCCGCCGGCCCGATGTGTGGCGCGGATCCGGGTCGCGCGCGTTCCGGAGAGTCACCCATGCGCCGAGCGGTGACCTCGTCCCGGCGCCCGATGGCGGCGGGCTCGGCGATGCCCCCCGGGTGGGTGATTGCGGCGGGCGCACCTTGGGGACCCCTCCGTTAGCGCGAGTCTTCCCAATGGGCTCATCGACCACGGCGGCTGCGCTCGATTCTTTGAGTTCGCCCTCCCGCCTCGCGGTCTCCACGCCGAAGTTCGTCGCGCAACCGCATCGTGAACGCCAGTATCTTCGGGCGCCTCCCTCACGCCCGCGGCCAGGCGCAGGACTCATCCCCACCGGGCGTCCCGCGCCGCTCCCGGGCGCGCCGACCCCATCTCTCCCGGTAAAATTTGGGCGTCGGGGCCTATCCTCGCGCTCCTCCACCTTCGGGGCCAAGGTTGATCACCTCGGGCTCCACTCGCACTGCCGATGGGAGGCGGATCCTTGGCGCCCGAGGTCCTCGAGCCGCGGAGCGAAACGGATCGATGATGTCATCGCTGAGTCACGGAACGGAGCTCAACGACGATGTCGCGGCGCTCCCCGCGGACCACGGCTCGACTCCGTCCCCTCCTCCGCGGGCTGAGGAGCGACCACCCAAAGGGCTGCACGACGGGGCGGAGGAGGGTCGGCCGCCGAACTCGACGTCGCGGTCATCGGGGCCGCTTGAGAGGGTTGGGAGGTCCCAAGGGCTTGACTTTCTGCTCTGCGGGACAACGGAGAGATTGCCAAAGGTCGGCATCGGGAAAAAAAAAAAGAGCTCGGCGGCGACGAACGCGGCGGCGGGGATGGCAAGCTTGGACACTTACCCGATGGCTATGCGCCTCTTTTTGTCCTTCTTGTCCTCCGGCGCGGGCTCGGTGGAGCCCTCTTCCTTTGAGCCCGGCTCACGGAGGAGAACCGATGTGAAGCGCGTCTGAACCGACGAGTCGTCGGAGCCACCCGAGGGCGGCGGCGTCGCGCGCTCCTCGGCCTTTGGACCCGCGAGCTCTTGGGTCTCCGGCGGCGCATCGTCGACCTCCCGCAGCTCGCTCTCCTCGGCGATTCAACGTCGGCGGCGGCGGCGCGGGCCGCGCTTCGGTGGAACACACGAGAAGGAGCGGGCCTCGCCCGGCGGGGGATGGGGCTCGAGGTACACGATCCGATCTGCAAAATCAAAGGAGACCGACTCACCATACTCAACGAGATCGACCCAATCATCGGGCAAACGAGGAAAGAGCTCACCGACCTCTCCGTCGACTCGTCGGGCGGCGCCATCGGTATGTCGTTGAGGGTCGGCGGGGTTTTGAAAGGCTTCGGTCCCCCCCGGGACGATGAACTCCACCTCGTCGGCCGGAAGCGGCGCGGCGGTGACCGTGCCATCAAAGGGCCTCTTCTCCTCGACCATCTCCCGGATCACGGAGAACTCTCCGCCTCGGGGGGACAACTCCGTGCCCGGGGCCCAAAGGCGTAGAGGAGAGGCTCCGTGAGGTTGGCACGCTTGAGGAGCTCCACCTTCCGGCGTCCTTGACTGGTGCGACGGGTTGGGATGGGGTCTCCCTCCACGGCTTGTCGGAGTCCGGGAAAACCCCACCGGTGAAGCTGCGGGAAGGGATGCTCCTCGTCGTTCTTCAAGTAAAACCATTCGTCTCTCCACCGGTGTTCGATGGCGAGGCGAAGGTAGGGTACTTCTCCTTCACACCCAGGGCGAGGGCTGCAGCGACGATGCGGCCTATGGGGACGGCCTCCTTCAAACCGGGTCGGGCCGTGCGTGACCTTCGCGTGGAAGAAGTGTTTGAACGGCTCCCGGTCGGGGCGCGATCCCCACCACCCCTCGCATAGGGCGGTGAAGGCCGAGATGTGGAGGATCCGTTGGGGTTGAGGTGTTGGAGCTCGGCGCCCCGAAAGGCGGCGGCCCGGAAGAAGTCGGGCCGCCGGACGCCTAGCCCTCTCGTCGTGGAAGGAGGCGAAGGAGATGATGTAGCCCCCCAGGGATCGGGGAGGCGTGCGTCGGCGGCGGCACGATCCACTCCGCGCCTCGGTCGGCGGGGGAGGCCACCGGCGCCACGCGCTCTAGTAGCATGTCCTCGGCCCGACCCCGGGCGGCGACCACGAGCCCATTGCTTCCCTCCTAACCCGACGGCGACCTTCGGGGAACCACGGGGATTTTTCTCTTTTTTCTTCTTGCGGCAGCGGGCGATCTAGAGCGAGGAGAACGGAAGTAGGATGGGGCGGCGGAAGGGAATGGAAGGGGAAAAACCTCGAATCTCCCCTCCTATTTATAGGGTGAGCTCGAAAGCAGATCCGTCGAGGAAAATGGACTGTATGGCCCACCGCTACCACTGAATCGCCCGGCGCCCTCCGCACGCTCGCCACGTGGCGGCGGAAGGCGAAACGCCGCAAATAGTAACGGCCGTCCCAGCGGTAACTTCCTAACGGTAACTTTTTCAACGGCTCTTTTTGCTGCGGGCGAGGAGTTCGACGAGCTCATCGTCAACGGTCGTATCCCTCGGCTCGTCGCGTTATGTCGAGCTCGGCGTAACGCCGAGCCATAACAAAATCAACCTCCGGGTTCGAAGGCTCCCGTGAGCTCGACGGCCGCCGGGGGAGGCATGCCAGAGTAAGGCGCGCAGGAGGAGGGGCACCGACGGCCGCGCCCGGCGTCCTCGAGGACCCGGGGCTCCATCCAAGTCGGCGGGTCGCCGGCGATCGCGAGCGGCCTCTGGTCATCCTCCTCGGCGAGGAGGCCGAGCGCCGGGGTCCCACGAGACCGGTGGCCGTAGAGGACGGGTCTGCGGAATATGAGGTTGGCCCGCAAGGCGGCCCGACGAACGAGCTCACGCCGAACGCGAGCACGGACCTCACTTTCGGGCAAATCCGCTTTAAAGCTCGCAAGAGCGCTCGACTTCGACCTCACGCGGTAAAGTCGGGTTCAAGCTCGCCGCCCTTCCTAAAGGAACCCTAGGGCACACCGGCACGAGCATACGCCAAAATAAGCCTCCGCCAAGGGATCTCGTCCTCCCCGCGGCCTCGGGGGCTACACCCGCGGGTGCGCTCGCGCGCACCCCAAGCAAGGAAGTCGGTCCCTAACCCGATAACGGCAACACAAGACAGCGCGCCGCGGTCCGCTCCCCTCCGCGCTCGGAGGCTCTTGTGGGACACAAATATTCCAAGCTAAGTCAATCATCCTAATCCGTCCCTAACCGGGTATTAGAAGGAGGACGTGATCGTTAGCCATGGGGCGACACACCGCGGCGAAGGTCGAGACCGACAACGAGTATCCCCGTCTCGAGCGAGAACTCGCGGGACGCGAAGGGCGGGCGAGCTCGAGCTCGTCGGGGAAAGAGTTCCGTCTCGAGCAGGCTCCCGGGGGGCGAGGGATATGACGAGCCGCTGGACGACGAGCTCCTCTCCGTTTCGGACCCGAGCTCCCAAGCGCCGAATCCGAGGGCGTCGGGAGAATCCGGAACGCAGCGGCTAGACCCAACATCGCAGTTACCGGCCGACGCCGCGATCTCGACCGGATCTCGTGTGCGGGAGAGACCGTCGGCGACACGCGAGGCACGGGAGGCGTCGGACCACGCCAAGTAACGACAAGCATAAGAGACAACCACTACGCGACAAGAATGACCTCGACAGGACGAAGTCGAGCTTTATCGAGCTCTCTGGCCACCCATTTTCCTGCGACCCCCCAGTACGGCGTTTAATGTAGAGCGGCGTCTCAATGATCTCGCCCCGCGGCACCGGCGCGTGTCCGACGGGCGGCGGGGGCGTAAAACACGTCGGCGGCGGGGGACGAGCTTATTGTCCCCAACCACGCCCGACAAACGAGCTCCGAACTTGTCACCCGCGCGACCTAACGTATCGGGATACGGCGCCACCCCTATTCAACCCTACGACGACGGCCGTGGCGTGCGGAAGTAGGGGGGCGGCGTCCGCAGCGCCGCGCCGGACAGCCCGACGTGCCCGGACATTGGAAGGAAACTTTTCCTCTTCACCCCCAAAACTTGTATTCCTTCTATTTCTAAGACCTTCAAATCGGTGGCCCTGTGAGCTCCCCTTGTGACTATAAAGGGAGGGGTTCGCCACCGGGGAGGACAGGGGGCCCTCGGCACACGGAAAACACACACACGCATCACGCGACTTCACTCATCACATTGAGAGAGCCGGGAGCTCATCTCCCTCTCCCCGGCTTGTATGCGCCCGATCTGGCGTTACGAGCTCGCGATAGTGCCACACACTTTGGACTAGGGTGCTCGATTGCCCGAACCAATATAAACCCTCGTGTCATTATTCTCGAGCTAGGCCATCGTTGCACACATTAGCCAGTCACTTGTGGCCGTGGTATACGACCCGCGACATATATATATATATATATAAATCCTGAATTCCTCAAGGTTTTATCTAGAAACACAAATGATTGGATATCACATTTCTAAACATTGGATAATTCGCATAGAGTTTGGAAAATCCATATCCTCGGATTTGTTAATTACATATCATATCCTCCGTCCACATAAACCCGTTTTTGGATTATCTATACCTACATATTATATATTCCGTTTTAAATTGTAGTTCATTTTTGGTTTTTCTATATTCATTTCTTTTTCTATGTATCTAGACAAAGTGTATAACTAGGTGCATAGCAAAATCAATATATCTAGAGAAACAAAGTCAACTACAATTTGAAATTGAGGCAGTATTAATTTTTCTCTATTTTCTTAAAATTAGGATTTGCATCAAATCGGATCGGAGAGAATTGTCGGCACCACTTTCACCCCGACATACACGTTACACGATAAAACGCAAAAAATTGTTCTGCGGTTCCAAAAATTTGAAAAAAGTCTAAATCACACCCCCACCTATGGGAGGTGGACTACATAACCCCTAACCTCTGAAAGCGGTCTATATCAACCCCCTCTCTGAACTTTCTAAAACCGGTTAAATTACCCCTAAAGCATTTTTTGAAAAATCATAGTAAATCACAGAAAAATCATAAAATGGAAAATCAATTGTGTTGGACTCCAAATGAGTAGATCTACACAATGAGCATATAATATGGTATGCTTTAGTATATTTTTTTGTTGTAGCTTTAGATCTATGTTTTTCTTCATAGCTGTAAAAAAAATGTACTAAAGTAATACCATATTATATGTGCATTGTGTAGATCATTTGGAGTCCAACACAATTGGTTTTTCTATTTTTTATGATTTTTCGGTGATTTACTATGATTTTTAAAACTGCTTTAGGGGGTAATTTGACCGGTTTTAGAAAGTTCAAGGTTGATATAGACCGTTTTATAGATTGGGGGCTATATAGTCCACCTCCCGTGGTGTGATTTAGACTTTTCAAAAAAAAAAAACAATGAGAAAACTCTTCGTCATAATCCCGTGCAGGCCATGGAAAGCTCCGAGGCTGCTGCTGCTAATTTTTGCTGCTGATACCACTCGGTTGTTCCACGGGCCGGCAGCTTTGAATTTCTCCAATCGTGTTTACTAGGCCCTTTTCAGACTTTTTGGGGCCATCGCTAAAGTCTGGCTGGTCTCCTAACAGGCCTGACTACCAACAGCCCAAGAAACACACATCTCGAAGAATTTCCAGGTTGGCCCTCAAAGCGGAGGATGATGTTGTGTGACACAGCCTCTAAATAAAGTGTTTTTATCTTATTCGGCCAATTCGTTTTACATATTAGAGCAAAACTCCAACAGTTCTTTATTTATGGTTTGCCAATTGTCCTTGTTTGCTAACTTTCAAATTCAAATGTCAAGTCAGAAAAATATCATTTCCAACAGTTTGGCATAATTTCTCCAATAGTTTTGGTGTGTGAGCTATAGTTAAAAAAATTACTCGTAACTTGATAAGTATACCCTTCGTTCATAAATCTTGTTGTGTTTGTCTGGAGAAATTAGGTGGGATGCAACGGGACGGACTTTTTTTTTTTTTGAAAAGCCTTTGGCGAATTTTATTGATCGGTAAAAATTGTTACATCATCTACCAAAGCTTGAAAAATACAGCCCGGGGCTCATCGTCCCAATAACATGATGACTTTGAATTTAAAGCTAAACTAGCTAATGCATCCGCAACTTTGTTGTCTTCCCTTGGGCAGTGCTCAATAGAAACTGAACCAAACTCTTGCCATAATTGAAAACATTAGTTCTAATGGTGTTTGGTCTACCACGAGTTAGAGACGTCCCACTTGGAAATATTTCTCTAGATGGGGTGACTCGTCTCATTTGACAGTTGTGACCGGCACATTTTCTTATCCCGCTTCTTGGTGTCCCTAGCCAAACAAAAAACGCTACTCAACCAAATACAAAATGGATTCACCCCATCTTTTGTTTTTTCTGTTCTGGCCTTGTTTCTTTCTGAACTTTGGTTTGTAACCTTCTTGGTTGCCTTTAATAATATTTGCAGTAGGAACTTCGCTGCTCCTAGTATTTCTTTCAAAAAAAAAAAAAAAAGAGACAAAACCATCTCATTCTACCTTGTCTTCCAACCAACATTATAAATTACTGTAGTTGTACAGTGCCCAGGATATCCTACGTTTAAAAGAAGGTTTATAGAAGAGTGTAATTATCACTCTGAGATATCCAAAGATACGATTAAAAGATATGATTAAGGTTTATAATACATGAAAAATATTATTAAATTAACTGTAGAGTATATTTTATAAACTAATTTAGAGTTATTATATCGTTAATATTTCCTATAAACTTAGGTAAATTTAGGAGAGTTTGATCCGAGCAAAACTATAAAGAGCTATTTTTTTTACGGAGGCACTGTTTCTTAAGGCACTAGCATTGTATGTCGAAAAACAAAACTACCAGCCTACCACTATCATAGCATGGGCATGTTCGGTTGATTTCACCAAAAAAAAAAAAAAACCAGGTTGTGGCGCCATCAGAGAACGGCAGGTTGGGCAAGGAAAATAAATTGCACGCGTTGTGACTGCCACAGGTTTGTAAGAAACCAAAATAGTATTGACACCTTCAGTTTCGCCGCAACGTGTTGCACTGTTGCGCGCCTTAAAACCAAACACGCCCCAAATTCAGAGGACTTCCACCCGAGCCCTCTGTTCCACACAGAAACACACCGCACTGTGCTAGAGTAGGTTAGGAATACCTGGAGGGGCAGATGGCCGGCTCGACCGACCGACCTCTCGCGCTGCAGGAGCCCCCACCCACTATCCCATTCCCATCGGTGGTGCAGGCTTGCAGCCAGCAACAGCACCCCTGCGCTTGCGGCCGCGGATCGTCGTCGCTGCGCCTGTCGTCCCCCCTCCACCTCCGCCGCTTTCGGCCAGTCACCTCGCGCGAGCGCGCAGGCTCACTCCCATGTGCAATGCGATCTGCATGCAACCTCAACCTCCACTCGCCTGCACAAATTGCCGCCGCGGATCTTTCCGCGACGCGACGGTGGGTCACCCGCCCGCCCGCCCGGCGCCCGCAGGCCGCAGCCATCTTTTAGGTCGCTTGCTGTTGCTGTTGCTGCTGGCCAGTGCCACATGTCTACATACATGCATCATGCACGCGAGCAACCGGTCGGCGGCGACGGCCGGTGCGCGCTGCATGCCTCTGGTAGTGGCCGCCGCTCGTGCTGCACTAGTCGCGCGCACTGTGGTCACCATCCCATCGTCCTGCCTCCTCTTGCGCCCGTGTGCGTCGCCCCAGCCATAGGTGTGCTAGGAACTAGGGTGATAGGTACACATGCTAGCGCTGCAGAAGTGCAGATCGAAATGGCGCTGCACTGCACTGCATTATAGCGCGCAGCGCGGCGCGGTGCGCACTGCTCCGTCTCCAGAGCGTGCACCTGTGCCGTGCGTGCGTGCCGCACCACTGCGCCAGCAACCAGCACCCAACAAATAATGGGTGTGTTTAGATCCAAATTCCTCCTAAATTTCACTATCTGCAAAAGAAGATTCCCCATCACATCCGTATTTGCGTGCGTGTATGAACAAATATAGGTAAAAAATTAAAATAATTACAGTTTAGATGTATATTGCGAGAAATCTTTTTGAGCCTGGTTACAGGTAGGATAATATTTACCACTAACAAACGTCTTCACGACTGTGACATACATTTCCATCCAAAATTTTGCACCAAATTTTGGGTGCTAAACACACCCAATGGCTGTGAACACAGTAGAGCAATGAACAGTTTGTACTGTGTGCTTTTGCCATGTCTTAACCTGTGCACTGTATGTGGTGGTGATGAACGGAATAGTGAGTGGTTGGGAACAAGGTCTATCACTCTATCTTCTGCATGCGAATCATAGTTGACCTTGTGCTGGGAGGACCAGACCATATTGGCTTTCGTTTTCATGGCTAGCCAGCCCCTAGAGGCAGATCAGATGCAGATACATCACTGGTGGCACACTATTGCAAAAGCTTGGGCAATTGGTGTGCCCTTTCCTTTCCAGCTGTAGGAGGGAGCAGACCCATCGTTTCGTCGCATATAAAGGGGCCATTGGTATGTTTCAGCTCCTCGCCACAGTTGAAAGTCCTGAGCTGCTGCGCACAAGGAAGAAGGACACTCTGCTGGCTCACATCGCTGATTGAACCGATAATGCCTAAGCTCAGGTTCATCTTCACCGTTATCCTTGTGGTGTTTCTATTGTTCAGTGCATCTTCAGGTACGCCATTCACAGCCCTGTTTCCTTGTGTTAGATGTTTGTATTTCCCTTAATGGTTTACATGAATCCTGTCTGTTTGAATGCAGGACAAACTACAACTACACAAGCCAATGATGCAGAAACTTTTCAAGTGATTGAGGTCGGTATATGCTAATCTTGGTTGAAACAGTCTGACAGAAATAAGAACTGTTGGTTTTACCTTTTCCTTATATATTAAAGAAAGTGAAAGTGTTTAAGAACCATCAATCTATATTTAGTCTCTTTAGCTAGAAGCTGACTGTGAAACGAACTAGCTATTATTGGGGAAAATACATAAGCTATTGTCTGAGATTTTTTTGCCTCTGATAGGTCATACAAATTCTGTGACATGCACTCTTCTGATTTTTTGAAGGGGCAGTAGAGTACAATCTTTTTTAAGACGTTTTGTTTCGGTTCTGTTATTATTGCTATGTTTTTTTAGTGCAAATTGGCAGCTGTTCTGCCTTTTCATTAAGAAGGAAACGAAGTATATTTACACAGGAATTTGTAAAAACTGAAAACAAAGACAAAGACCAGCAGAAACAAAAGAAAGAGCATATAGTATTTGCTACAATTCAAATTTCAATCAGTGGACTATTATTTGTTTGGATGGATAAATTTATTTCTAAAGATTAGATATTTAAAAATGACAGTTCCACCCTATTCACTCACCTCCCCAAACGCAGAGACGCAGCAGGAGGGTTCTGACGGACGTTCAGGATTACGACTACGGTGGTTCCAACCCCAAACATGATCCACGCAAGAAACCAGGGAATGGACACTGATCACGTTTCTTCCAAGTTCCATCATCCTGCGTAGCCAAGAACAAGATAAACGTCCGGTGACTGATAACGCTCCAGTCACTGGACTGGTATCTAATCTTGCTGAGTTCATGTAATGAATAGATTCAGAATGGTTTGATCCTATGCATGTACACACCCACGTCACTTTGTTATAAGGAAAAAAAAAAAAAACTACCAGTCAGTTGGCGCTGTTCAGATAAGATAGCCTTTTAGATATGGAATAAAGATTCAGAATGTTCTATCAGTTGCGTTCACCAGACTTTCTAACTGCTGATGATGATTTATCAAACCATGTATGACGTATGAAATGGCTCTTCGATTCTCACGCAGTCTCGAAAATTCAGTGTTGTTCTTAGTGAGTTCGATATAAAAGAAAATGAGCACGAGCCACCTTACAGTTACAGCCTTACATTGTCGTGCACCCACCTGATGACCTTGAGGTAGTTCTGCCTGACGCCATAGATTCAGTAAAAACACTCCAATTTCAGGACAATCGTCTTCTAAAATTCGTTCATATCTTCCAGTGGACGTGCTAAATGTTGGCGTGTCTCATATCACTAGCCACCTCCTAATTCTGAACGACTATTCAGTGTTCCAAAGGAAGGGAAAAAAAAAAGTCCACTACCTTCACGACCCAGTAGGCAGTTCAGTGGCCGACAGGCACCCTGTGGGCAATTCCTATGCCAACGCCGGCCACAATGTGTTGTCAGCGCCGATATGATTGATCCTATCGGCCTCTGGTGAGCCGATAGGTCCTGTCGGCTTGTTGGCAGCCAACAAGCCTAGGTAAGCTCTTAGAAATATCTGAAATCTCGAGGCTGGAAACGGTGCAACGTCGTTTCCTTTCCTGCTGCTAGGCTCAGGACAACTAGAGATCAGATACACAACTGTACCATTTTGCTTCCCTTTTCTATAACTTTCAAGGATAGCTGTGCCCGGTTCAGAAGCTCAAACATCCAGCAGCAACCTTTTCTATTCCAATTTGAAATGAAATATTCAAACATCGCCCTTTATCTACGCTATATTCTGATGATATATTGCACTTTAAACTCACTCTTTTTCTCTATTAATATATGCCGGGCAGATGCCGGTGGTTTCGAAAAAAAATTGTGACTTCTACGTACTCCGATTGCAGACTAAGAATGACAAGCATCATCACAGGTCAGGGTCAAACGAGACAGCTTCAGCCTCAGCCTTTAGTAGCTCAGTACCTCTATGATAAGCTCTGTCTACCTGGTACCTGTTCTACTCATCCAGACCGCGACCAAGCTCACCAGCCGACTACACTTCCTCGACCACAAGCCATCTCCGCATGATTTTTCCTGCAAATCCGGAGACAGCATCAGCAATTTAGCATCATGAAATTTCAAGCACCCATACTGACCGATTGTCGCTTTGCTATCTTTTTCGAGTGCAGTGAGTCAAGTTGCTAGTTAACCTTACCGAGCATTTCTATCAACGGGAGAAGAAGATTCAAGATCACAAGGGAACACTTCAAATGGGTTAGAAAACTAGGGATCACAAGAACTCGAGCATACAAAGAATATAAAAAGTTCATCATCAACGGTAAAAAAAGCAAGTTCACCATCTCGAGGAGACATGACATCTTTGTTGGCCTAACTTCTATCTGTAGGCATGCAAATCAAAAGGTTCTTATCTGCATAACAACTTAAAGATCGAATTAACGGAAACCCATCATGTTTATGCACATGCATTCCTGAGGCAGAACATCAATAAACATCGACAGAGAAAGAAATAACAAGCTGACAGTTCTGTGGAGCAAATATTAAATGTTTGACATACTCGAATAAAGCAGTTGCTACATATGTCAAGCGGGGGCGAAGAATACCTGCAAGTCAATTAATTTTGGGGCTTAAGAAGTACTGTGGATCCCTGAAGAACCTAACAATCCTCTCTGCCTTTTCTGTGGAAAGATCGGTGTTTTCAGAATGAATTCCTTGGATGCTTTCACGCAATTGCTTCAATAGAGCCAATGGCTTGGGCAAGCTTAAAAGAAATAAATAAAGACTAGCATCATTACCAATCAGCATGCCATGGTACACATAACATGGAGAAATAAATCAGAACTGGCAAGTTGTGTTTTGTGAAATTTGACTATTAGCTACTGGAGAGGTGAGGAACAGATTAGAGCAGGGAAGGTAACAGAACTATTTGCAAGATATAGCATGCACACAATTCTTATTCTGGAATAGTTGCATACAGACAAATGTTTTGATAGTAAAGTTCCAGAATATGTTTAATCACTGATCTGTCCTGAATCTTATACAGATTAAAGGTAATGTGGTTAATTCTTCTCAATTTACAGAAAAATGTGTGCAGATGACAAGGAACATGATGATACTCATATCTGCAAACAACGCCTACAAGTAACATGTGTGTCCTCCCTAGAGACAGAACTTGCAAAACAGTCAGAATAAACAATCTAGCATTGATATCCAAGTAACCAAGAGATTACAAAACTACAAAAACTGCAAAAACCAGCTGAGCAACTCACCGCATTTGCATCATGACTGTCAATACCAGGAATAGAGGTGATCACGCGTAAAAACGCATCCATGCACTGAACAGCTTGCTCACGCTATGGAGACAAGCAAGAGAATCATTTAGCAACAACATGACCCGTTGCTAGTATATATGAGCATGCATCTGGGAACAGAACATACCTCAGTTCTCATAGCTGCGATGATGTTTTTCTGCATGCACACTGAAGAAAACAGACACGCGATCAATGCCAGCTCGCGGTTCAGAACCTGAACATGAGTCAGGAACTTGGTAAATGAAGCGATAGAGGTTTTACCTCCACGAGCATGAGCAATCTTTACGATCCTCTCGAATCCCATCTCTGGATCACAAACTTGCATGAACGTAGGGCAGCCAAGCTCCATCCCATACCTTGAATCAGGACAGCATGAATAAGAACAAAGCAAGCCAACTAGAACAACAAATACTTGCTATGTACTACAGTTAGCATCACAGTATGTCGGTCCATACTTGAAATATGACTGGTTAAATGAATCATGCTGCTCTGCTGAGCGGAGGACGATAACAACATAGAGATACTTGAACTGCCTCTTCAGTATATTCACCCTGCAAAAGCAATTCCAAGTAGGACATCACCATCACCATCACCACGCATGCAGTCATCAGTGCATATAACAACAAACAAAACACAGGGAAGAGACAAACCTGCTGAAGAGAGCAGCTTCCCTTTCAGGAAGCCAGTCCGTCTCGAAGATGAAGGCCACCGACAATCCCCCATTGTTGAAGAGGAAATCCTGGGACCCAACCCAACCCAATCAAAGCCATGCGTATACACAGTTAGTTACACACATACAGCACGGCAAAACCAGTGGCATCTCTAGATTGGATCGGAGCGCGTACCGGAGAAAGCGACAGGAAATTGAGGCGGTACAGGTTGGTAGCGAGGAATGTGGCGATGAAATTGATGAGGTCCGGACACTGCCTGTCTCTCCACGAGGTGCTCATGATGCACACTCCTCGGCCTGGGACCAGACCCATTTGGGCGGCGGCGGCTCCGAAGTGGGGCGGTGCTGCGCCTGCAGTGGAAGGGAAGGCGTGCGGGCGCGCCTGTGCCATCAGGGAGGGAAAGGCTGGCGGGCGGGCCGGGGCCGGGGCCGGGGCCGTCGCCGGCAAGGGAGGGGAGCGGCGCGGGGGCAGGCCTGAGAGGAGGATGCCGCTGGGGATGGAGCGGCGCTGCCGTCGGTCGGCCGTGGGAGGGAGGGAGTAACGGGCCGAGAGGGCCGATGAATTTTGAGGAGAGCTCCCTCGGTCGACGATGCCAAAATCTCCGAGGCAGGCAGGATTGGAAATTTTCGAAGCTGTCCGGCGGAACGAATGTTTGGGTGCTTTACCGAAGCCTGGGCCCAAACCTAGCTGGGCCTATAGATGCAGGCGGTAGAGCCACTGACCCTCGTTCATTTCACCATGATCACCATATGGAAAACCTACCACGATCACGGATCACCATATGTAAAAACCTGTTCCACGGAATGGGCATGACGCATTCCAGCATGTCAGCACACGTTGGGCACCGTCCCCTCAAAGGCAGGTTCATGGCCTCAACAATCGATTTGGCCGGAGAGCTTAACTTGGACAGCGCTTCAGCACTGGGTCCCATTCCCATAGGAAGCCCGCTGGGCAATTTTGCTCAAATGATCAAATGAACACATTTTGTGTAAAATGGTCCAAGACCTCTATTATTAATAAAAATGTAAATGTTACATCACCCACTTGCAATCTTTTGGGGGTGGATGTGCTTTAGACGCTTGAGCACACATGACTTACACTCAGAACCTAGTTTCAAACATTATTATACAAGCATAACTATATTGACTATCCAATAGCTCCATAATAATCGTGACATTTTACCAAACCAAAAGAAACTATATAATGTACAGATGAAGAATCTTGCCCGTGCTGGTCAGCTTTGCCGTTCGGCAAATGCTGCTACATCCTAGTAATTAAAATCATCATCAATGTCATTGTAGGCTTCTGCGCCGTCATCGTCATACCGCCCATAGTTGAAACCATCATCGACTGTTTCACCATCAGCATTGTCTGACCCAAACAGGCGGTCGAATTCCATCTCTTCTTCCTTACTTGCACTGCCAACTTCATCTTTAGTCTGCTCGAAAAGAATCAACCACCACCAGGTCACAAAAAATTTAGCATAAATAGACGATTACAGAGTCAGTGTTGTTAGTTCATTTCGTTTTTCAAAATAAATTCAGCTACACAACAAAACTCTTTCAAAAAATACGGCAGAATAGTTTACAATATATAATTCATTCGACCTCGTGGCAGGATACAATTTGTGGATTCTACATTTCAAGCATAAACAAACAGGCATACCTTGTACAGTTCGCCAACAGCTCCCTCATTGATCTTTGAACCAAGTCCCTGTGAGAAGGGGCGTTAAATATAGAATTTCAGGCCTTCATTTGTTTGCACATCAGTTCAGAATGTACATGCAGTGTCAAAAGGACTAGTTTATTTTGGATTGTATGTGACAGCACAAGTGAATACCTTCCGCTTCAGCATGTTGTATGTGGCTTCTGCCGGTGTTTCAGCAGGTGTCGAGCTCTTGGTGTCTTCATTACGTCTTCGTTTCTATGTTTTGCAAACAGCCACGGATAATCGCATGATTCAACTTAAAATGGTAAACAGGAAGTTTGAATGCCCAAAAGTGTTTCTTACTTTCTTTTTCCCCTCTTCCACAACAATCCCTCTAGCTGCCAATTCAGCCGCCAAAGCTTCCTTGGCTGCTTGTTCCTGTAAAAATAAAAAAGCAGATAGTAGCATTTTCTAGTCAAGATGATAAAATGCGACCATAGATGGGGTTACTTACCTCAAGGTATTCTTTGTTCATTTCCTCCCAGATAATTGTTTTATATTGTGTTTCTTCATCATTGTGAAGGTACCCTTTAATCTACAAAATTCATAGAATAGCATCACAAAAAAATTGTAAAGACTTGTTTGGTTATCACCACACCTCTAACTAGTTATGCAATCGAACAATCCTGAAAAATATGATAAAAAGGACGCATTGAGAAAAAAAGCACCTCTCCATCATCGATGTCAGAAAAGCTGTCTGAATCAGCATTGCCTTCACAATTTTCACCTAAGCATGTAAGATAGCATTCAGCTTTCAAACAAGAATTCAAAACAGGACAACTGAAATTACTGCAGCGTATGATGGTTCAGAAATTAACAAACCTCCCTCTTCAGGATCCTTGGGCGGCAGAGAGTCATTTATGAGTTCCCCAGATCCAATTGTTGAAGATTTATCTCCGCTTAAACCCTGTTCAAAGTGTGTTCCCAGATAAAAGAAAAAGTTGGGGAAATAAGCACAAGATTTGTAACATAAAATGCTAATCAAAGAGATAACATGCCCCTCTTGACAATTTGTATAACTGTAGGACATTAGCTTTCCAGCCAGCATATGTTAACTTTATTTTAGGAATTTTTCTATATACTTCTACATACATTTCATGGGGTGGCTTTCATGTACACACCTAGTATTGTTACCCAACCAATAACGCTTTCAAAGAATAAAAAAATCATTCTACAAAAAGGAATGAAATTATATTTCTTAATGATGAAATTTATTTATGTTGCTGACAGCAATTGGCAGAGCATGGCCATCACTGACGGCTGTGCCAATGCCAAGCACTACAACATTTCTTCTCTTTTGCTAGAACATTTAACTGTTCCTAGACGAGAAAATGTTCCACACAGGGAAAGAATTGGTCATGTCTTAATCAGCTACCTTTCTAGGAGTTATGGTACTCTCAATCTCAGAATTCTGTGTGTCACAAAGTGATTCTTCCAGCGCAGCCTCCTTAACTGCAGCAGCTTCTTCAGCCCTTTTAGCAGCTTCAAGTCTTTTCTTTTCAGCTTGTTGGAATGCTGGAGGGTCAGCACCACCTTCCAGTCCACCCGACAGTTTAGTGAACTGGGCATTCAGACAAAGTGTCAAAAGCAAATGTAGTCTAGTCTGCAAGTCAATGTGTTATGCGCATTGTAGATAAGATCTACCTTATTGTAGCATTTTTCACAAAGTCCATGGGCAAAATGTTCAAACCTTTTTATCCTTGTGTTTGCAAAGGATTTCTCCAGACTTGAGCGAATGTTTTGGAACAGGCTCTTCATTATATTCATCAGCTGTTCGCAGAAATTCTTCAATCTAACAAAGGGGCATGCATGCTCACATCTTAAGAGAACTGTTTAAAAAATGCAATGGTGATAACATACATTAAGAATAACAGCAGAAGCAATATATTCTTCATAGGGGACGTATTACTATTGCCTCCTAACTCCTTAAGGTTGGTACTTGTTTATTAGTGCACTACACATGATCAGAGTTGCAAATCCACAAGTGACCTAAATTCTATAAAAGGTAGCAGGACAACTAACAAGAATCCAGAAGCATTAAAAATTCAAATTGATGAAACATGTTTCTGAAAGGGAACGCTAGATACTGGCAATTATGTGGGAACAGGCCTACAAATAGCCAGCCTAAATGTCATGTGGGGCAGACAATACTGCCGCCGGCAGAAGCCCAAGATGTCTTAGACTGCTGGATATTTCAGCAAGTATGAAGTAATTGGCTGCAAGCAATTGCAGTGAAACTTCCTAGCAGCCAATTAGGACATAGAACAAAGACTTGACTGCTACAGCAGTCAAGGTCTCCTCTTTGTAATTTCTAGGAACTAGAGTAATGCAGGAATGTTGGGCCAAGGAGCCAGCCAACCCCTTTATGTATGCAGGAACCCATTTGAACGAGCAAGCAAGAACATTTACTTTCCTAGTCTACCTCTTCTCTCTCAATCTCACCTCCTTCCTCTCAAGTTATCCAGGTAACAGCCCTGGCATCATTACCGGCCCCTGGCTATGAACTAAGGAGCCAGGGACCTCCAACCTTGGGTGCCGACGCCCTTGACACTAAAATTGTGAATCGGACAAAATACTGGTCCCTCACAGTTACTTAGAAAGGACCATGGCCATGGATCTGAGCTTTTCCTTGAAAATTGGAATGCCAAACCGCTATCATGAGATATAATCCCAGCCATAAACAATAGAACTCATGTGTTGCGGAGCAATTCATTATGCTGCACAATAGCAGCTTACCAACAAATGAATCTATTCTAATGAGAACAACACTGCGTGAGTTAACACTTAGCAGTCAGTGTCCCAAGAATAAATTGCAGAATATCACAAGGAATTTCAATTAAATACTATAAACTGCAGGTTCAACAAATTTGGAAATTGTGTGGAAGAAAGAAACATACCGTTAAACTGCCAGAATCCGTATTTTCGAACTCTATCAATCGCTTTCGTTAGAGTGGCCTCACACACATGCACAACAGAGACCTGCAAACGTAGAACATAATTGATGTCATCACTAAAACGTAAAACAAAATATACATAGTATAGATTGTTGAATTAGTTCAAGATATCTCACGAGCATCTGGACTTACAATATCTGCCTTGGTGCAACTTTTCCCATGAGAGAGTGCAGCTATGTATAATGCTGCACCACATAATCCACTTGGCTTCCTCCCAGTCTGCAACATAGAGCAAGGCAGTAAGCCAGTCACAGCCTTGTGAAACAAAAATTATGGAAGAAAAACAAAAGAAGAAACGCCTGCCTGCATCCAATCTCTCTTCATGCTAGCTACAATGCGTAAAGCTGTGTTTGAGATATCATTATCTCTTTGTCCCAGCAAACCTAAAAACAAAACCACTATATACTATAAAACACTCAAATAATCAGACCCACATACATAAATAGGGGAACTAATTCTGGTCACACATAGAATGTTCTGATAAACATATGAATCACAACATTTGCACAAAAAAAAAAATTGCACAAAAAAATGACCAGTCTACAGATTGTTCAGTGGCACAATTTTCAATTAGCCATATGAGGTGAGATTAGATGAAGATGAGTCTCAGATTGCACTAAACACATAGAATGTTCTGATAAACATATAAATCACAACATTTGCACACAAAAAAATTGCACAAAAAATGACCACTTGACCAGTCTACAGATTGTTCAGTGGCACAATTTTCAATTAGCCATGAGGTGAGATTAGATGAAGATGAGTATCAGATTGCATTAAACGGATTTGCCGAACACGCAATGCCATTAATCAAAACCTGCATATAACCACCGTGCCAATCTGGTCACCATGTACAATGCAACACTAACATATAAATATTTTTGCGGATACCTCGACCCTTCGAACAATAGCACATACGTACTACAACAGCAGATCTAACAAATGAAATATACAATGCAACATATATGTTATCAGCTTACTGTGTGTAAAACGATGGATGAAAAGGCTGGGATCTACAAGTTTCTGAACAACTGGATGATCTGCGAGCAGCAAAACTTGGCAGAGCTGGAGGAAAACAGCGCCTAGGACATAACTGAAAGAAAATCCAAATGAGCCCCTTCATTGAGTCATACAGAAGGCCAAAGAGTTGGTATACTCACATGCTTATTTGGAGATGGTCAGAGAAATCGATAAGAAGATAAGGTTTCTTGCTTTGCCTGGCAAGAAAAGTTGGGTGAAACCAAACATTAGAACTACAATATAGCTTGCTGAAAAAACAAACAAAATAAACTTTGCAACGGATACCAACAAAACATGAAGGTGAAAAGCAGTATTTTGAGTATTAAGTAAGATAAAATAAACTAAATTGTGAGTTCTGGAACAATTAATGAAAAATAGGAGTTTTCAAGAAATCGATGATGGTATAAATGTTAGTCATGCTTCATGGTGTATTTAGGCAAAAAAAAAAAAAAAAAGGAACAGGTCTAATACATTCTGGCTGCTAATAAGTTTGCAAAAGAAAATTCAGTAACCACAGGTTACAATGGTGCGACATTCTTTAGAAAGTATACTAAATGTGCAGAGAGAATATGTTTTGTTTACTTGGTGGAATGCAGCCAATATAACAAAGCCTCTTGAATGGGTTTGACATGCGTTTATATGGTATGGAAAAGCTTACTTGTGTAGTTGTGGTATAATTTAGGTATATAAAACATCCTGAACCTTGGACCACTGAGAGGGACCTTCTCATGGTTAAGTATTTACTTTCTAATTAGAGGCAAGAAACACAAGCCATAAAGTTAAACTGGACTTAGTACACCTGCAGTCAATTAATTTCGATTTTCGATCTGAGTATCTGACAAAACAAACCTTTTCAATCTGAGTATCTAAGAAACCTTTTGCAAGTTTAAAGAAGGATACAATAGGGATAGTAACTTGTAGGGAAGAGAGAGAGAGGGAGGAGGAGGAAGGTAATATATATAACATTAACTAGTAGTAGTCCCATCAAAAGTGGCCAGGGAGGGGCAAGTCGCACCGAATGGACATATTCGAACTGAAGTTAGTAGAATAGGTTAAATGCTTCTGAAGTTCCAACAAAGAAAGCAGTGAACCTATAATTACATTTTAGCATACCTGCAGGCAATGTAAATGCAAGCAGCTGCAACATGCGTTGTTCGACGTCCCTGGTAAAATTACGGTTAGACAGCTAGCTGCGCTTCAGAATGGAGAACCATCAATACCATGATGCTGCATTCCATTTAAAACAACCTTACTATTGACTGATAACAGAAATACATACCTGATAGAAGCGATAAGCCTTGCTAACGATAGTTTCTCCACCACTGACACTTAAGTTATTGACAATATGCCTAATTTCATCCTTCCCTGGTAAAATAAAAGCCAAAAACATACTTTACAGAGTACCACAAAAAGTAAAATAAATAAGTGCCGTAAAAACCATACCTTTGTCTAAGGTTCTTTGATGAGAAATTGAATATCGAGACTCAATGCTTGCAAGAATACTTCCAGCTAAACGACTCTGTGTAGTCCCAAAATATATCAAATCTCAGCAACTGGTAAACGAAAAGAAAAACCCCAAGGATTACAAAGCATGGAGATAAAACCAACCTGCCCTGTGTTATCCTTAACAAAAGTAGGCTCATCAGTGTATACCTCCTGATCAATAATCTTCCCACATGTAAAACAACATCTGATCATCAAATATGTCATTTTCATATCAACAAACAACCACAAGAGCTTCAATTGCTTTATGAAAAACTGATGGACAACCATTAACAGTGTTGCATATGAAGGACATCTTCATAACAATCATACTGACTGGTTTTGCAAGGTATCCCATTAGAAATAATATAGATAGAACAGGAGATCTCACATGTAGCCTTTGTCCTGGTCCGTTAAGATGGGGCAGTATTCAGCGCAGTGAGTGCAGTAACGCATTTCAGAAGGAACTACACAGCCAGACATTGCAGAAGGAACTACACAGCCAGGGATGATCAGCTCATCAATCTGTGAATTTTTGAATGGATTTTCTGTTCAGTTCCAAGCTTATATAAAACATCCATCATATTCATTTATAAAATTGTCAAAATATATGCAGACTCAATGAAAAGAGACTTTTGGAACAATGTTGCCCATTTCCCTTCCAATTCTCTTCTTCCAAAACAAACGTTTTTGGAAGCCATTTTTTTTCCCTTCAGTTCCCCAATTCACCATTTTTACATGCAAGAAGACCAAACAGACATAGCATATTTTTTTTTTTTTTTTTTTCCTTTTAATTTACTCACTGCACTCCTTCCTTCCTAGTAGAAACTTGTGCCCTCAAATTCTCGGTGGCACTCGCAGACACAGATGGGCTCAATACAGGATATGGGTGTGATGGATTTTGCCAAAAAATCGAAGTTAGTGTGTATGAACCATGCATATACTACTTCTTTGGCCTCGGCGCCCCTCCTACATAAAATAAAACCGCTTTCTCCTCTTAATTGAGAAAAGGACCTCCTGCTATTGCGTTCAAAAAACATGTATATACTACCAATACTAGATACTGGATCGTTTCCGGATGCAATATAGCTTGGGTTGGTCGGTTCCAAACAACAAGGAAGAAAGGAAAAGGGCGACGTACCTAGTGGACGACTGACACCGATGCCGGTCGCCGTCTCTTCCGCTGCGAGGAACAGGACCGTGACCCAATCCGGATTGGATCGAGAGGGAGCGGGAGACAGAGGATAGCTTGGGGGCGTCGTCTTCGTCGCGAGGACAGAGACAACCGACGGGTGAAGTGAGGGCGGCAGTCGCGCGGAGTGGGTGGGAGATGGCCGCGGCGGCGGGGAGTGGTCGAGCACGTTAGCGCGAGCTCTGGTGAGGTCAGTGAGGGCGGCGCAACCTCCGGCGAGGGCTCTGAATTGGGCGCCAAATCCAGTGGGGGCTCCGGGGCGCGAGCTCTGGCAAGGGCTCCGACACCGAATCCTTGGGAGTAGCAGAACGGCGTGGGAGGCGAGACCGGCCGGGGGCGGGCGCGGGGGTGCAGGGGCGGCGGCGAGGGCTCCGTCAGTCGTCGTTGCTACTCGGAGCAATCAGGTCTCGCTTCGTGAACTGCCGTGTGCAGTCCCGAGTAATCTGGCCACACAGCTTGGATCGGACGGTGAGCAGATGATATATACGCACAGCCCTCCTCTGCACGTTGGGCTTTGGCCCAAGAACACGGCCTGCTTCAGTAGAAAAGAGCCGAGGCGTTTCCTTTTTCGCGCGATTTCTTGTTGTTTTGGCGCCACTCCGATCTCGTTTTTGGCACGAGCGCGAGAACAGTCGCGCGTGGGCGGTCGATGGATCTGGTGCTGCTCGGTCTAAGTGAGAGGGGAAGCCTAGGCTATGGTGATCGACATCTCTGCTCATCGGTCTCCGTCCAGGTTCCAAAAATCTCAGCACTTGCATCTTCTTTCCTATCCTGGTGCTTCTCTGAACTTACGGTAATATTTTTTTTCAATAAAAGGGCCAAGCCCCTGTCATTGCATACCAAGGACAAACAATACAAGCGTTCCAGCGTTGGGGGATACCCCTATCCAGGATTACATCAAAGATCATCTCGCCTCGCTCTCAGGAAATAAGGTTCTCAGAAACTCAAAACAAAGCACAAAACCAACTTTGCAGACACATCAAATGGCTGTGTCAGTAAGTAAGAAGGCTATCCCAGCTCTTCCCAAACTTCCCTTCATTCTCTCCACTAGACACCAGCTTCATCCTCACATCTTCTGGTATCTTGTCATCACCCCAATCCAGCGCAGTCTCGAACATTGTACCTGTCCCACCTATCTTGTACCTGGTTCAGCAGCACAGTCTTGCTTGTCTTGAGACAATTTGCTTGAGCTTTGTAAGTCTTGCTGCAAACTCCTCCCTGCTCTCTTGTGGACATAAGATCATCCAATTGTGTAGAAGTGCAGCTATACTGAACAGCAAGTTCCTTATATCTAGCCATGGACCTTTCTGAAAACAAATAAAGTTTCTCAGTTTCCAAAATATCCCAAAGGGCAGCAGCACAAAAAACATTGTGAATGGGATATTTTTTTGTTACTAAGCCACATTTGGCCAATAGACATGAAATCAGCACCAACATTCCTATCTAAGGTTTCAGACATAGCAGACCACATCAACTTAGCTACACAGCAATCAAAAAATAGATGTTGACCTGTTTCTGGCTCTGAACAAAAAAAAAGACAAGTGAGATCATCTAACTTTTTCCTGATGTTGACATTGTCTCTGGTAAGATTTCTACCTTTAGAAAGTAGCCACAGGAAAAAATGTACTCTAGGTGGAACTTTAATCTTCCACATTGCCGGAACATAAATAGGAAAAACACCTCTTTTATTTTTCTCTGAATATTTCAAAGTAATACACATTTTTCTCTGAAGTTAACGTGGCCACATATATTGAATTAGTGCTCTTTTTATTTTCCAGGGATCAATGACGGATGTTGTTATCACTGACTTCTAATTGTACACATCATGTCGTCTCTTGCATCATGGAACATGGATCATCGACTTCCTTTGAACCACATTCCGAGATATTCAGCAATAGCTTATGTGCATTCCACTGAAGTTGCAATTATCAGCAATAGCTTTTGTGCGGATGCAGCCACTGAAGTTGCAATTATCAACAATAGCTTTTGTGCCAATGGCGGAGCCAGGGGGCATGCCCCCTAACATCACAATAATTTTTATGGAACATATAATTTTAAAAACTATATTAGAAAAATATATTGAAAGCTTTTGTCGATATTTTTTATGACTTCTCTAAAATAAAATCACGCAAATTCATATTTCATCTTTGGCTGGTCCTTTCACGATTAATTACGGTTTCATTTGCCACGGTTGTTTGCCATGGAAAGAATAGTGTGTATGGTTAAATCAAGTCAAAAATCCAAGCAAATAATATACTGATCGGTTGTTATATGGTTGACGGGCCCCCTTATGCATAATTCCTAACTCCGCCACTGTTTGTGCATTCCATCATCAATAGTATTACACAACAAATTATATTAGAATAGGAAACTTGCTCACACTTACAATGGCAATCTTTACAATTCCATCGATAATAGTCACAAATTACATATGTTGCTAGCACACGCAGAATTTTGAGTCTTGGGAACTCAGTTTACAACATTGCTAGAAACACAATTTATGCCCAATCAGTGGAACAACAACGACGATGAACTGCAAACTACACTTCAAGAGGCCAACGTTAGACTAGACATCCTCGCCTCGAGTCCTCGGCGAAGGGTTTTTGGTTTTCCTAAAAATTGGGTAGTCATTTCTTCATTGATTTTTTTTCTTCGTCCATTTTTAACGCAAAGTCATGAAAAGACAAGATAATTCAAAGTCCACTAGTGGTCTTCGAATTTGTTCATGTGCAATATTACGGTCCATAAACTTATAAATAGTTTGTTTAGATGTAAATTTTGGTCTCTAAACTTGCAACTCACCCGTTTAAATCTTAAAAAAATGTTTAGTTGTGTCATCTCGATACCTGTAAACTCACAAATCGCCCCTTAAAACTCAAAACCTACTTCAAGTATTGGAGCCAATCTAAATGGCTCTAGACCAATGTTCATATGCAAGGACATTTTTATGTGCTCCATGGTCTACCTAAGCTTCCAGACATGATAACCCCAACTGTGTCGTTAGAATGGAGAAGGGAGATGGAGCAGGCATATGGGCATCATACGACATTAGAGACCAGGGATGATACAAGCCGAACAAGCTTGATAATATAAATGGGTGATTTCCAAATTTAGGTACTGGATGACATAAACAAACAAGTTTGACAGCCTAAATGAGCAAAACGAATGATGTATGAATTTAGAGCCGGTATAAAACATAGCTGAACAAGTTTGAGGGACACACTAATGAACTATAGGCTTAAAGTTTGTACGTGCTATGCCATGACAAACTTGTCATTCAAAACTAAAAAGTTTTGCACAAGATACTCGTTACCTTGTGCATAGGTCTAATATTTATTTTGACTAAATACATAAAAAGATATTAATACTCATGGTACATAATTAAATCATCATATAGGTTAATAAATCTATTTTCATAATAAATGTATCTAGATATACAAATATCGCTAATTTTTTTACAAATCTAGTCAAATCTACTGGCACACAAACCAATAGCGTGAACATATATTTAGGATAGAGGAGTGATTATCAAACTTTTCATAAAAATGAACTGTACCGGTACAGGCAACGCCTGCATTCGAAAAAAAAAAAAAAATGAACTCTACTCGATAGAACTAAGTATTAGTGCATTTTGAACTTATAGTTTCGTTGGGATTCAATTTTTTCGGTGCTTTCATCATTAGAAGATTTTTAGGAGGGCCTAGCCGACCCAAAGCACACAGAGAACCAGGGTGTTCCCGGCACATAGAACTTAGAAGTCGAGCGTCTAAGCGTCTTGGGGGAGGAGGTGTCTTTCTAATGCCACGTAAGGACCAAACCGTGTATTAAGTCAATATATGATTTTTATGAATATATGAACACAACGCATGCCTATTTCTGGGCAAGGTCGTTCGAGGTCAGTCATGGTGAATACCCCGTAATAAGCATATAAAGTATCGAGAAGCAAAAGTCAATCGACACCATGAATCCAGAGGCAATGTTTAGGGCCCTATTTGAATTTGAATACGACTAAAATTGACGACTAATCACAAAAATATTGAAAATCCTACTGAACCCTTGTTTAGATGTATTCGATTTGACACCGAACCATATGTATTACAGTGGATTAGGATATAATTTAATTAAAGTTTTACTCGAATCTATCTTAACACAAGTGGATTAATGTCAAGCTTGTCGTGCAAAGTCGTCTATGGTTCTGACGATGGACTCTTGGACAGGAATTTTACGTATATTATACGGCAGCTCGTGTGCCACACTGAGCAGCGAGCAATCAAAACTCGAAACAAACAGGACGGGAGAGAGACGGCCCGTCACTTCCTCCCTCATCATGAACCATTATGGACGTGGCACCTAGACGCGACGACCACATCATGGAACAGCAACCGCACAGGAGGCTGTGCGCAGGCCACGTCCGTTCCGGGCTCTCTGAACAAAATCGGCAAATCGATCGCTGGACGGGATCTGGATGCAAAGTGTGGTTGCTTGTAGCGAATTCAAGTTTTGTGTGCGTGTCTGGTCGACCATTTTTCCTTCCCGGAGACGTCTTCCGATTGGATCTCAGTTTGCTTGGTCGTCGGCGCTGGAACGCTCTGCTGCTAGCTGCCGTGAGCTGTGTGACATGCGATTGACAACAGACGACGACGGCGCAGGATCATCTCGTGGATCACGATCTAATAATAATAACCCCAGTTACTTGTTAATTGATAATTCATTAAGTTATAGCGTCATCGGCACGATGCGCCGCCCCGGGGTTGTGCGGCGACCGGTCGTTATTCTAAACGCGCGGAAGGACTTTGTCGATCCTTGACTCCAGCCCCCACCACCGCACATCAGTTTTTTTTTTTTTTTTTTTTTTTGACTGGAAATGCCTTCCATTACTCATAACTCGCCGCTGAGTCGGCAACAACCAACGAACGCATACAATAGGGAATACTGTCCACAACCGGTACAGCACCCGTACTCAAACTTGCTCCTAGACTAGCTAGGCTATCTGCTACCTCATTACATGAGCGAGGAATGTGGTTCACCTCATAGGCTACGAAATTACATGCTAGCAGGTACTTTAGCTCCCAAATCAAAACACCCGCCGTGGACCAATCAAACTCAGTGGACTGGAGTGCTTTTGCCACCATGGATGCATCAGTCTCCAGGATGATTCTCTGAATGCCGAGGTCGGCTGCTCGTTGAATACCTTGTAGACAGGCCACTAACTCAGAATGAAAAGCTTCACCAGCAACTTCCAGTTTACCATAGCCTGCAGCGATGACACCACCGTCCCATTCTCTCATTGCATAGCCCCAGCCTCCATTGCGACACTGAGCATTGTAAGCACCATCACAGTTTATCTTTATGACATTTTCAGGCGGCGGCTTCCAACAACGCCGAGCCCCCGCCGGACTGACTTGCCCTTTCTCTTTCTTGATCGGAGACCACTCTTCGGCATATGTTTGAATGAGCCATTCGAGCTGCTGTGCACTTCGTTGGGCTCCTCCCTCTCTGACCTTGCATCTTTCCGACCACCAGATGCACATCAGTTTTAACACACTGTCCAAATGCACAATCCTGGCAATAATAATAATAATAATAATAATAATAATAATAATAATAATTCCAGACACTCTAGAATGTAGCCCCGCTCTCTGTACCACACAGTACATACTGTACAGTACACATGCACACACCTGAATGGATGACTGGATTCCTTCCTTCCCGATCAGCAATCCCAACCCAATCTCATACAGGCCGTCCCTTTCGAAAAAAAATCTCTTCCCTCCGTCCAAAAAAAGAATGACACTTTTGACTTTCGGAGTCGTGTTTGACCGTCTGTCTTATTCAAAAAATTTATACAAATTACAAAATAAATAAATTAATGCTAAAGTATCTTCGATGATGAAATAAGTCATAACAAAATAAATCATATTATACAGCTTTTTGAATAAGGCGGATGGTCAAACACAATATCTATCAAAACGTCATTCTTTTTAGGGACGGAGGGTGTAGGCCTGGCCTGAAAGAGGATTCCCACGATTCGGTGGGTGTTTTGGGGAGATCTCTGACGCCGACCGACCGAGACGCATTCCACACGAAAAGCACGACGGCCGGCCGGCGCGTACAGAAAGGTTTGTTACACGTTGCGAAAAGAAGAAACAGTTCCATCCATCTGTCGCGGATGGCCGCCCAGTGGTTCGCGTCAGCCTGAGCCTGACGCAGCGATGGTCACTTTCGTTGTGATGGATCACCGCCCCGTGCACCCGTGCCGGTGCCAAGCGGAAGCAGCCACCAACAACAGCACCACCACCGAGCGGCCGTCCGCGACGGGACCCAGGTGCGGCCGCAGCGGACGACAGGGACGGTGCTGCGCGGGGCCCCGGGGCGGCGAGGCGACGCCGGCCCACGCCTCTCCCACCCGATCGGACAGCCGCGTCAGCGCGCACTGTGCGTCTGCGGCCATGCGCCTACGCACCCACGCGCATCACAAGGATTTTACGTACCGTACCGCGTGCGGTTGCTCGCTCCACGGCACTCGACAGCGCCCCGGGGATGGACCGGGTCGGACTCGATGCCTGATGTGATGTCCGAGCTCGAAGTCACTGATGCCCCGAGAGCGGTCGTGTTTGGAACGCAGATTTTTTTTTCTCAAATTAAACTGTTTCTTGAAATTCCTGTGTAATTCCAGTATAATTATTGCATTCCAAACAGACCCTAGAGGCGTGAAAGGTTGTAAAAAAAACGCGTGGCTTACTTAAATTGCGTGCAGAAATTAGCATTTATCAATAGTGAATCCTATTGAACTGTAAACTGTTATTATCGTTGAGCAATCCAAACCTCAGCTTGCTTTATTTCAGAACCTCAACTTCCGACCTGCATTTTCAGAAGTTTCCTTTTGTCCCCCTCTCCAGATAAATGAATGAATTAACTGCTTTGTCCCCCCTCCGTCCCAAATAGATGTCATTCTCGCCCCGGTAGAGAACGATTTCAAACTACCTAAGAATTATATATTAAAATATATAAATATTTATACAAAGTAATTAGTATCATCGAAAAGATCTTTAAGTCTAGTTTTTAATAAATTTATTTGGAAATATAAATGTTCACGTATTTTCTACAAACACGGTCAAAGATAAAAAGTTTGACCAAGACGCACCCCCATAGTGACATCTAAAAAAGGAGGGAGTAGACAGAACGTGCATGATCTGCTCCTGATCGCTGTGAAAGCTGACCGTTCACTGTAATAACCGGTTCCCTCTGTTCCAGGATAACAGGACTCGACACCACTGGTCGTTGAGTCACAGCACGACCAGGCTTGTGAGTGACTGGCAAAACCACGATGCACTACGGCGTTCGCCACTCGCTTCATTATCCAGTCCAACTCGGCAGGCACCGAAAAGCCAGCCGGCGAAACAAACGAAATGAAATTGCCCTCCCAAAAACATGGACCTCAGCTATAGTAGCTCATAATTTATCCTCGCGGCACGGCCGATTTGACTCAGCCGACGGCGACGCGCCGACGTGTCTCCGTCCCCGCTCATATCCGCCCGCGCCATCCATCCACGTGTTCCCGGCTCCGGAAGGGACCCTCACCTTCCCCTCCCGCCCGCGCCTTTATTTTTCTTTTCCTTTTTATTTTCTTCCTTCCGCTCGTGCCGCGCCGCGGCGCCCGTTCCGACTCCGACGGCTATAAATAACCGGGCCTTTCCCTCCGCAGCTCCGCCTCCGCTCTCGTTTTCCCTCTGCGCATTTTCTGGTTTCCACCTGCTGCCTTCCTTCCAGGCAACCACGCCCATTCGGAGCCGGACCGATCCCTTCGAAACGGTCAAAGGCAACCAATAGCGCGCCGCGGCGGCGGTAACGAGAACGAGACGCGCTGCTGCCTGCCGCGCTATCTGAATCAGGAGTAGGAAGGAGGAGGAGAGTCGCCGGCCGGCGAGCAGCAATGCCTTACTGCGAGGTGGACAGGTACACGGACGGCGACAAGTGGGAGGGCGTCCGCCTCTTCTACCGCCGCTACGGCCGTGGCGCCACCAAGGTGCTCCTCATCATCGGTACGCACGCCGATCTCAGAGGAGAAGAGGGAGAGGAATCCTGTTCCTTTTTTTTTCTCCTCATGGCTGTAATAAAGATTACTTTTTGGTTTCCGCTTTTCTTTCGCTGAGACGGTTTGTTTGGTGTTTGGTTTGGGTCGGAATGAATCAAAAGGATTGGCGGGGACGCACGACTCGTGGGGCCCGCAGATAAAGGGGCTGACCGGGTCGCTGGAGCCCGCCGACGACGAGGCCGTGCGGCCGGACGAGGAGGCCGGCGTCGGCGCCGCCGGCGCGGCGGAGGCGGCGCCTGCCCCCGCGGAAGCGGACGAGGCCGGCGGCGGCGGTGATGGCATCGAGGTGTGCTGCTTCGACAACCGCGGCGTCGGACGCAGCTCCGTGCTCCCCAACAAATCCTACTACTCGTGAGTATCCCCTCTTCCTCCTCCAGCAGATCCAAATCCTCCCTCTTCGTCGTCGTCGTCGGCTGAACGATCGGTGGGCCGTACCGTTCGGTAGATACCACAGGATTGCTTGCGATCCAGAACGATCGTACGTGGGGATCTGGTGGAGGACAGCAGCTGCAGCCTGCGGGCATGTAGCTTTCGACCAGAGAAATTCCACATTTCACTCGCGTCCTTGCACAATAGCTTTCACGAGGAAATGAGTGATGGGGAAGAAAGGAGAGGAAATGAGTGATGGGGAAGAAAGAGAGGGGGAATCATATCTTCCATCACGTTCACGCGCTCATGTGTAGGAAAAGTCAAAATGGGCGGTGGGTCTGATTTCAAACGTGCTCTCTCGTATGTGGCAGGACGGCAATCATGGCCATGGATGCCTTGGCCTTGATGGATCATTTGGGGTGGAAGAAAGCTCACGTCTTCGGCCACTCCATGGGTAAGTCCTTTTATTTTTGTTGCGTGTTTTTCGATTTTGGGTACCTGTTCTTCAAATTTGTTGGCCTTAGGCATTGACTCTGTTATCTCTGTGCAATCAGGTGCCATGATTGCTTGCAAGCTAGCAGCGATGGCGCCTCACAGGCTATGTTCGCTGGCATTGCTTAATGTCACTGGAGGTGGCTTTCAATGCTTCCCGAAGGTACTTGCATACATATTTGTGGAACTGAATGCACCCAATGTTGTGAAATGCCGCAAAGGGAATGCTACAAGAGGCACTGATTATAAAGGATTTTTCCCTGCTTCTGTAGGTAGATGGGCAGATGCTATCTCTTGCATTCCGTTTCTTAAGGGCAAAAACTCCAGAGGAAAGAGCCCTTGTGGACTTGGAAACTCATTATACCAAGGTAAGGAACTAATAATGCATTCCCTGTTTGATGAAAAAAATAGTTTTTAGTTTTTCAGGCTCACTGCATCACCTGTTGATTATGTTTAATGCTCCTATGCAGGAATACCTTGAGGAAACTGTTGGGTCATGTACCAGAAGAATGGTACTCTATCAAGTGAGTGATATCACATTTCTGATGTTGGTTTGTAACACAGTCTGCTTCTGCTGATGTATCTTCTAGATTGGCATATGTGAAATGTCATACATGTTCTCTGATGAGACATTGATTTGGGTATTTTTGATGATGTTTGTTTTTTTACACATTGAAAACGTCCATTACATTATTTTTCAGCTGTCCCACACCATTGGATTATGTGATTTTGGATAGGTTGTGTTTTGTTGTGAATTTGGTTCTATGTTGTGCATACCCTTTTAGAATATAAACATATCTGTATATGTCCCATACCCTTGGATTATGTGATTTTGACTTCCGTCATCTTTTGCTGTGATTCTTGCTGAACTGGTGTATTGTTGTGAATATATGGTCTTGTGTTTTTCATACCCCTCTTTCGAATATAAGCATATTAGTAGGTATACAGTAAAATGAAGACAACTTACATGCGCCAAGCTATTAACGGGAGCTTATCTGTACCCTGTTTGCTTTCAGGAATATGTGAAGGGCATATCATCGACAGGGATGCAATCTAATTGTGGTTTTGAAGGGCAAGTCAATGCATGCTGGACTCACAAAATGACTACTAAAGAACTGGATACAATACGAGCTGCCGGTTTTCTAGTTTCAGTTATTCATGGAAGGTTAGTTTTGTTAACAGTGGATATTCTTGTTAAGTGAATAGTGCACATCCATTTCATGTAGCTTACATTATAAATTCAGGTACGATATCATTGCTCAATTGTGCCATGCAAAACGTCTAGCAGAAAGGCTTCTTCCTGTTGCAAGAATGGTAGAACTTCATGGTGCACATCTAGTGAGCCATGAAAGACCAGACGAGGTAAAGTGCGAACTCTCGTAAAACAGCAACATGTGCTACTGAAATATTGAACATTGATGTGATTGATTGTTTTGCTTATATGCTTTAACTGAAACCCCCCAAAATTGCTGACCAATGAAGGCAACATAAAAAACTGTGGCTCTTTGCAAGTTTCTCAAAATTGAGTTAGTGAACAATAAACTTTTGTCTAACCAATCTAGGAAACAACACTGAATGAGAAATTTCTGTCGCAACTTGTGCGAACTAATACAGCAGACATCTTAGTTAACTGAAAGCATCATCTCATCACCTCAAACATGCAACAGAATACCAGAATTGCTGAGTGAACTAAGATGACACCAGACATCTCAGTTATCTGAAAGCATCATTCCTCACCTAAATGTGCTACAGGATACATGTTACTTTTGAAGGCAGCTGTTCCCTGTTACTAGGTTTAGCATGGAAAAACAGAATTATAGGATCCAATAGATTGCCAAAGTTATAATAATGAAACCACGTTGCCTCAAGTATCTAGGTATGTGTTTTACTGGCTTATCACAGGCTCAAGCATGGTGCACGTCTGAAATACTAGGAAGGGCAATGATATGATTGATTGATTTGCTTACTTTCTTAAACTGCTGTACAGTGATGAAAAATCCCATAATTTCTTTTTTTCTTGAATGTAAAAATCCCATAATTTCTGGCCAACAACAAATATAACATCAAAAGTCATGGCTGTCTGCAATCTTCTCCTGAGAAATTTGAGCTTTCTAACCCTCAACCTTTGTCTACCAAACTAGGAAGGAGGATTGATTGAGAAAAATCTGTTGCATTTTTGCATATATTCTGAAGTTCCTGAGTGAACTAAGATGACATCAAACGATGCAGTTATCTGAAAAACATCATTGATCGCCCAACCAATTGTGTGACATAATACGATACTTTTGAAGATAACTGCTCCCCATTACCAGGTCTATCAGGAAAAAAACAGAATTATAGGATGCAGGTTACCGATATTTGAAATCAAGTTGTCTCAAGTACCTAGACATGTGGCTTAGCACGCACTCAGCATAATACTTTGTACTAACCAAGCAACCATGACATTTGCTTCTAGGAATTTTCCAAGCAGTGATGTGGACTTGAAACTAAATTACTCGTACTGAATACATGGACTTTTACCAAGTCTGGGTTCAACTGCTTTATCAGTTACTTAGTAGACTTCACCAATATAATGGCAGCTCTCTTACATGTTTGTTTCAAATACCATAAATATGTATGCCTTCACATACTTAAGTTATGGATGGTATGGAGAATATTTGGGACAATAATAAACACACTACAAGGACTTTAAGAAACATTGAAACAATTGACCGAGCATATTATATCTTTATAGGGTGATAAGTTGAGAGCAAACCAACCAGGGTGCTGTGCCTTGGCATTGTTATCTTCTCTATGACTCCTTTTTTATGATTTCGTCTCATTGAGCTTTCTGATGTTTCTTTTTCTCACTTGTTCAGAGTCTTTATGAAAATCACAGTGGGAACTTATGTAACCTTCTATGAATTTCAGGTGAACAATGCGCTTATGGACTTGATAAAGGCCACCAAATCTGCGATGAAACCTGAAGAGTGGTCATCCCAACCTGAGAACACATCGGGTAAGCTTAAGAAGACTAAACGTCTCCGATTTCTCTTCAAGGCTAATTGTTCGAGCAAATTTCTTACGCTGCATCCTCATCAGAAACCGGGGCACTCATTTCTTCGAGACCCATTACCGTCACGATGCGGACAGATGAAGGTGCAAATGCCGCCGTAGCAGTCTATAACTTGCTTGGCAAGCTGCAACTAAGCTTTCTTTATCTCATAGGGTGATAGTCATGGGGTTTGAGCACATGAGGAACATTGTAAGGGTAATGAAGCCAGTAAGGGTTGCAGCAATCGAGTCGTAAGGTAAAAGGATATCCGTTTTGCTCCCCTGCAATACACAAGTTGTCTGCCCCGTGGCTTCGAACTTACTGAGCTTCCTCTGATGATTCTGCAGAACCAAAGGCATGTAAATTATTCTTGAGACCTTGTGGGAGTCGAGATGATAATTTCACTTCTCCCCAATACCCTGGAGATGATGATTTTAGAGTAGCATCTCCAACACATGTGAGACTCGGCCTGCTCCTAGTAGCAGAATAATACGACACAGAAACACTGAAAGAAACAGTGCGCGCGCCTGGACAGAAGTGTTCTAGGGCACGGTTGATGTAAGGATGTACCTGTAAGAGTAATCTGTAACTTGCTGCTTCTATTTCACGGCCACATGCCGCGCTGGTGCTGTCCACCGTGCTCCTGTATCATAGAGAGATTTTAAATCGATTCTTTGTTGCTTATTTCCGTTTGTGGTACAGTGTCCCTCCTGGACATCTTCTAACCTGCAAGGCATACAAAGTGCTAGATCAATGCGAGCGTGCAGATGCTGCAATACATTTTCGCAAATGCTCTCATAGCGTAAAACTGGAAAGAACGAGAATGGCAGCAACAGAACTGGATATCACAACGTATAACACCAGGATATCCAGGACCCAGCCGTTGTGTAGCAATACGCCAATACCGGGGCCCGTGCGCCGCTGTTTTCCAGCGGCGAGAACACGAACCTTCGTCCTGCCCGGCATAGATTGGCTGTCCTGCGGGCCTGCGGCAAAGCCTTGAGCTTTTCTACAGAACACGTTAGCTTCAGTACGCTGGAGAACCACGCCGGAAATGCCGTGCCTTATCGGGGGTTTTTTTTCGCGAGCAGGCATATAGCCTGTATTTCTTTAAGAGGGCTACACATAGAAAGTTCGAGTCGCGCCGGCGAGGAGCCGCCACGAACACAAGAAGCCCTAACTAATGCCGTGCCTTATCGGTTATCTCTGCTACCCCGCGGACCATCCAGTGCCACGCCTGATGTACATACCTGACCTGGTCAATAAGAGACGGCGGCTTCCCGTGTAAAGAAGGTGGTCATAGTCGTGTGCATTCTTATGCTGATGAGTTGATCGAGCCATGCGCAGCTTCCATGTTACTATTTGTCCGCAACCGGCAAATTAAAAGGCAGCTTAGATGTTTTGGCGTCAGGCGAAACATAACCAGACGTCCAGAATGGGCGACGCTACGTTGAAGCCTGTGGGTGCCCAGGCACCCACGAAAATTTGAAAAACCTTAGGACATAAAATTTGACCATGTTTGCAGATTTATTTTTCACGCCAATAAGAAAAAGGCACCCCATGTCTAGCTTCGCCCCTCGAGACGATGGGTCGATGGGTAAAACCAAGCGTAAATGCGCAATTCAGTAATTGGTTGCATCATTTTTGGCGAACGATTGCATCATATCAATATATCATGGCGTGATGCAGATCGACTACCTATCTAACGAGAGGATTTCATCAGAGGACCAAAGCATGAGCACGATTGCACGAACACGAACAGCTTGCAACTCATCTCAAATATACTGGAATGAGTCGATGCTCCAGGCACAAGACAATAGTGCGGGGGTACTAACCTTTGGTAAAATCATGGCGGATGCATGACTGGGCTGCCGCCTGCCTGCTGGTGCCCGGCGCCCGGCGACGACTCACGGGCCACGGTCGGTGTCGATATGATCAAGACACATGCCGTCGACGACATGGAGAGGAAGTCGGCGAGGAAGAAGAAGTGCCTCCTCTACGCGCGCCGAGCAAGAGAATAGGTAAGCTGATTGATTAGGTGAATTGAAGAAGAGAGGAGAGGACGACAAGGGTGGCCGTGCGTGCGGTCCAAGGCAAGGCAAGGCAAAGGCGAGCGCGAGAAAGCGGCGCAGCGACGGTAGATTCGCTCGTCCCGGCAAAATATTCGAGCGCGCGAGACGAATATTCCAACCGCTAACTCTGGATATGCCGTGTGGTGTGAACCCATCGTTTTCTCCGCTACGGCCTACGGCCATGACCTCGGCCCAACAACAAAATGGATCGTAGCCCACTGTTGTAGATGGGCTGGGCGTGGAAGTTTCTCGGCACAAGACACGGGCCCACGTCCACAGATCAGAAAGGAGAGCACTGACTTTCTCCGTCTCTCGTCTCCAGCGACGGCGGCGGGCGAGGTACGCGAAGGCGAAGCGCAGGGAGAGCGGAAGCAGAAGCGGTAGCCATGGCCGTGATGGAGAAGCTCAAGATCTTCGTCGTGAAGGAGCCTGTCGTCGCGGCTTCCTGTCTGATCGCCGGATTCGGTACGCGCCCCTTTCCCCTTCGCAAACCCTTCTAGATGCGCTCGCCCCCTTGGGGGCGCACTGTGCCATGCTTTTGGTGTGCCTTGGCTTAGTTCTGGTTGACTCCGCGAGAGGGTAGGTCTGGGAAGGTAGGCCTTGTTTTAGGCTGGGGATAACATTTCGGTGGCCTTCTAACTTGCTACTACTACTCGTTAGATCCGGTATACCAAGTCTCTAGCACTGATGCAGATTCAACTTTTCAGTAGCTCTGCCCCCATGGCCATTGACACATGATTCAGCTATATTATTATATCTTTTAGGCTAGACATTTCCCTGCTCAATACAAAGATTCGGCTGTTCCATTTCTCACCCAAGATACTTAACTGCAGTGCTAAGGAATATATTTAGATTTGGTTAACTTTGACCAAGTTTATCGGAAAATATATCGACATCTACAATATCAAATAAATGCACTATCAAAATATATTTCATGGTGTATCTAATGAGTTAATCTGATATTGTGAATATTTGTGCAATTGTTTTACTGACTTGGCCAAAGCTAGAGAAGTTTGACTTTGGAGAAAACTAAAATGGCTTACAATTTGGAATGTTTTGAATGGAGGGAGTAGGTGTACTCTTATGTAAAAAAAGTTGAGAAGCTTGCTGTAATTGAAGACAAAGTAGGAGTACTCTCAATGTGACTAGGTTTTTGCGCCCTTTATATTCACTATTTAAATGTCCATTTCTGATTTGCCTGAAAATGGTCTATTGAAATCCACTGTATTTTGTTTGCACAGATGAGTGCCATAAGAGGTCTTATATTCTCCCTTCAAAATATGTTTATGCTAAGTTTCTCATCTTCCTCCTAAACCGTACCAAAAAGTGAATGCTTGCTTTGCTGGTAGAGGTAGACCGCATTAGGGTAAGGGAACTTGAGTGGCATTTGAAAAGATTTGAATTCCAGCAAAGAGGTCTCTACCAGTAACAATTTGAGATTGAAAATCGATATAGCCTGTAGATGTTGGCCAATGCATACCAAAAGAAGAGTTGAGGCCACATGATATATGAACTCTGCTTACTTGTTGTCCGAATGGGTAATTGCGTTAATTTCTGAGAATTCCGATTGCACCTAAAATTTTCCTTGATTAAAAGAAACGTTTGGCATTGTAGGCTAGTGGCTAGAAAATTTTGTGTGCATTAGTTGAATCTAACCTTTTATACCATTGTATATTCATAATGCCAGTAGATTGCCTGAGTTTATCCTTCACAATATCTTGCTATCAAGTTTGATTAATCAATAGCAATTGTCGCTGGTCATGAGACAGAGACAGAGTGCATGTCATGTCAACATTTTTGTGTGGCAAACTGGCAACTGGATAAATTTTTGCTGCCAACCACTGTAGTTCAAATTTATGGAGCATCATAAGCACTAGGCACTCAATTCTTCACACACAGTTTCTACCTGGAAAGGGTAAGCCCAAAATTTATGAGATTGAATCCACACTCTATGAACCCCATTTTATCAAACATAGAACATCACAACTTAAAGCAGTGGGCTTGCTATGGTCATGAGTCATGACCCAAAATGTTCTTGTGGAATCTGACTCTTTGCAGAGATTAGGAGGGGTCAAACGGATAGATAATTCCAAAGGTTCAGAAAGAAACAAGAGCATCTTTTATTGATTATGTGAAGACACATTTTGAACAAACTTGGTTCCTCAGTTTTCCTGACTTTGCCCGCCTGAACCTTTGGAATTCTGTATTGGGGAAAACTTAGCAACCTGCTATTGGTTGTCTTTCTGTCAAATGATTTCTACTAATAACCTTATAATGTGCAATTTCAGGTCTCTTTCTTCCAGCAGTTGTCCGGCCAATCCTGGATTCATGGGAGACTGCAGAAAAAGTTCCTCCACCACCTCTAAATGATGTATGTGATTTACCCCTTTTTGGGTTGTCTTATGTGCGTTGTTTTCAAGATCATATAAATGATAAACCTTGCTTGCATTCAATTTCTCATAATTTCCCAATTCAGAATGTTTATTTCCTTAACAAATAAATTCCCTATTCATCTTCAATGAAGAGAAGACTCCCTATTTGGTCACTTGCATCAAGCCACTATATCTAAAAAAGTCCCATAAAATGGGCTCTAAATATTTTAGTGGTAGCTCAAGTAAATTGTCGGCATTTGTTGTTACTCTGTGTTGCATAATTGCATCCTTGTGTTGTAAACTTGAGGACTTAACATAGTTAACCCACCATTATCCTGCTGTTATCCTGTGATTGAAAATGGTTGAGGCAAGGTTTAATCTTTTGTTGTTTTGCAGGTGGTTGCAGGTGTCACCGGCAAGAAAAAGTAATGACTTGCATTGTTAATGTTGTCCCAC